>JAAXOA010001011.1:0-17961 GCA_036561885.1 Salina celebensis
CAAGAAATAACGAGAAATTAAGTTTTATATAAATCCCGCAGGTTCAAAAATTACCAACCTATTCAAATTAGGTTGTTTGCAAACAGAAGAAAGCAGTTGGTGCAGTAAATGGGCAGGTTTCATCGCCAGGCTCACATTTTTTTGCATCAGTTGTAAATTTATATATTTTCTGAAACCTAACTTGTATCTTTTGAAATTCTAAAGCAGCAAGTTCAAAAGTTTCCATTATGCTCATGCTGTATAGTAGTAGGATTTTGCTTAGTACTGAATCCAAGGAGAATTACTCGGCCATAAATACAGACAGCATACCGTTTAATACATTTTGAAAATGCTCATTGGCTACCCGGACTTTCACAAATCCTTATACTATGAGGTCGACAAATCGAGGATTTTGGCATTAAAGCGAGTAGTAGGCGAGTAGAGTGCGGATTGCCAGATAAGAAAGGAGCAGGCCAAGAGGTATTGGGATTATCAGAGTGTGATTACCGGCATAATCGCCAAGAGGAAGACCTGACGCAGTCGCCAAGGGGAAGATCTGACGCAGTCGCCAAGAGGAAGACCTGACACTGTCGTCAAGAGGAAGACCTGACGCAGTCGCCAAGAGGAAGACCTGACACTGTCGCCAAGAGGAAGACCTGACACTGTCGCCAAGAGGAAGACCTGACACAGTCGCCAAGAGGAAGACCTGACACTGTCGCCAAGAGGAAGACCTGACACAGTCGCCAAGAGGAAGACCTGACACAGTCAGGAAGAGGAAGAAGCACGCCCGTCCAGAAGAAGTCCTCTCACGATGGTCAAGAGGATGTCCGAGCACGACCGTCACGTTGTAGTACCTGTGTGGTCACCAATCTGGACAACTGAAAGGTTTGCCAAACAAGATCACTGCAACGGTTCGGTATATAATGCGCATAATAATTTTATGTATGTAAAATATTGAATGTAAAACTTTTTTCAGCAATGTTCAAAGAAGGCGTGTCAAACTTGTCTGTCGGAATAACTTGCAAAGAAGATTCCAGTTTGATACGTGCCCCTTCATCTTCTTTTCATCGCTCGCCAAAATTTTTTTTATTTTGTCCAAAAAGGTTCGGCTCTCTTTTTTTTCGCGAATGTTTTTTATATGATCAAGGATTCTACCAAGAATAAATAGAAAAAACCATTTTTGAAAAGGGAAGAGAACCTTTTTTCAACGTTCAAAGAAAATTGCGTTTGAACAGTTTTTATATTTTTTGTGGGTGCTACACATTGTCAAAGAGGATTTCATTATAAAAACCTGCAAAAAAATTATGCACTTGTTAGGAATGAAAGTTTTTTTTATATGCATATGAAGGAAAACATATTTTCATTTAGAAACTATAATTACGTACTTATCCTTTATAATAAACACGGTCTACTTTTTTTAGCAAATCAACTTCAGAAAAAAAAAGTTTGCCTAATTTGGCAAGGTTCCATAGAGTGCTATGACTGCAACTGGCGTGCCTCCTTTTTTTTCACATTACATGATAGAACGTGAAGTGAATTAAGCCTCGAGGAAAGTTAAACAAATTGTCTGCACTTTCGCAAATTAATGATGTGGGCATATCCTGGAAATTACATAAGTTTTGGAATGTTCAATGACTTGTATGCAAATTCTCCAAGAAAACTTTTTCTCTGAGGTCTGCCATCATGCGCAGTGTTTTCGAATATAAAAAAACAAATTCGCCTTGGAATGTAACTTTGCGAAAAAAATATAATGCATGTCTATTTTTTTTTGCTACCAAATTACAGTACAGGAAAGAGTTTAACATAAAAAAATCCATGTGACTGTAACACTTCCAGTTAATTTTTTGTTGGTGTTGCAATACTGACTAGACCGGGGAAAGTTTATTCAACTATTCGCTCATGCATTCATCCGTAAAGCCCAAGCCCTTTCTCCATTTTTTTCTCGCAAAAAAAAACTCTGCTCCGAACAAAATAGAGGAAAAAACAGGAGAACAGAAAATTGCACTTTTACTGGAAGAAAAATGGGTTAGAAAACTCCCAATGTCTGTGTGTAAATAGAAAAAAAGGAGCAGATTGGGCTGCTTAAATGGATATAGGGATAGATACACTTTACTGTATTGTGTTATTGTGTAAGCTCACAAGTGTTTGAGAATCAGCTCTCTTCTGGTTTTTTTGTGTGGTATAGCACAACATGTGCATTGCACTTGTTTGCAAAGTAATCGAAACCTTTTCTCGCATTCCATGACTCAGCTAACAAGTTCTTTTTAACTTTATCGATATTTAAGGTTGGCTGCATCATCTTATAAGTTTTTCCCCTTAACTAAAAGGCCTGGAAAGAAGGAAACTGTGTCGTTTGGAAGTTATTTTCAGCCCGGTCGATGTGTCGTATGAGTCCAAGCTCTTAGCTAAACGAGCTGCTTTGTCCAGACGAAAGAGAAAAAAGAAATACACATGTTGTCCAGTATTGATCTTGTTATTGGGGAAAGCTGTTAGAAAAAAAATATCAATTTGTTGATGGTATGAAACCTGTACGCACATTTCCCACATAAATAACAAGATGAATATTTCGCTGTATAAGAAAAAGTGAAATGTTCCTTTTTACCAGTAAGGCATCCTTAGTTCCTGTTGTTACAAGTAAAATATTGGTATGAAACCAGCAGTAAATATTGGTATTCGACAACATGTCAGGGGTAAAATGATATCTTGAATTCTAGTCGAAACAATGAGTCTAGATACGAAAACATTTTCATTTTGTGGCTATGAGTTTCGTGCATAACTGTTCTAGTCGTTTAGGGAGTTTTCAATAGATTTTCTCCACTGAGAGTGAGCAAGTGTGAGAATATCGTACAAACAAAACTCCAGCTGGGTATGATAGAAGAAACTAAGTTTTCTCCAGTGCCATCGCCCAACTCGTTTTTTTTCTTCGTAGGGAAAGCGCTGGCCGAGACAGGCGATTGAAATGAAGAAAGAAAAATAATAAAGAAGAGCGAGTTGGGAAAATTTCTGGATTGTATTGTCAGTTCTCTTCTCATAGGATTTTTCTTGGCATGATGACGATCATCATAGTCTCGGGAAGAGTGTTGTGTAGTAAATGAAAATTCCATCTGCGGCCACCGCCATCATTTCCAATGCCTCTGGTTTGATATGAGCCGAGTGTGATATCGTCATCCTCTATTTGAATGTATTGTTCTCAACTTTTGGTATACCTATACACATTGCCATTTGAAAAAAACCATATTAGCTTGCTCTCTGCCATTTTCTAGGACTATAGACAGTTGAAAGAATGAACGAAATTGTTGGACGTAGAGGGAAAATATCGTCGTATTGAAGAAAATAGCATTCCTCTAGAGTTTTTTTCACTTGCTCGTCGTCAATTTTGGTGGGTGATAGGGAACGAGAATGCGATAGAATGATGTAATTGGGAAAGTGAGCATGTATGAGCTAAGCGTGTATGAGACAGAGCCACTGGAAGAAAATTAAAACGGATGGAACCACAGTAAAGGATGTCTATTTGAGTAAAAACTAAGAAAAAAAAGACTGGGGCTTGGTGATGAGAAAATTTTAAACAAAGACTGTTTTCAAAAGAGTTGAATATAGTGTTAAGCTGGGTCTTGTAAACGGATAATGTGAACAGGAGAAGAAAAGTCAAAGAAGAGAGAGAGAGAGAGAGAAAGAGCCGACGGGAGGAAGAGGATCTACACAAGGGCGGA
Organism: Salina celebensis; assembly: GCA_036561885.1. Lineage (NCBI taxonomy): Eukaryota > Metazoa > Arthropoda > Collembola > Entomobryomorpha > Paronellidae > Salina > Salina celebensis. The sequence continues at coordinate 3,690 of JAAXOA010001011.1, forward strand.
TGTAAGACGAGGAGGATATAGAAAGACAGGAAGGGGAGAAAGTGTATAAGGTGGTTGTAGTCAACACATCTCCACGGGTGACTATTGTCTCATCCCAACCAATCCAGATTTTATATTGAAGCGAGTTACTCAACCGAGTCACATCACATTCATTTAAGTCTTTTCCCATTGTTTCAGCTGATTACGTTTCATTTGTGCGGGAATTACCTGATAGCTTGATGGCGTATGAAATGTAAAAGGGAAAATTGTGATCAGAAATTTTGGCTGTTTGTGTGCAGTGAACATGGATATATGTATACAAGAGGATGTCTGGGAACAGCTAGAATTGAGTGGGAGAAAAAAAAGACGAGAAGACGAAGGGGGTGATTATTGGAAACAGGGAATGAGTGGATGGATGAATCAAGAGAAAGCGAGCAGACTTTCTATACCAACCACCATCACCTTCAGTGTTTCTTTGCAGACAAAATGAAATAGATTCTAACCCAACCAACCAACAAATTCTATTGTTCTCTTGGCATTTTCGTGAAACTCATTGCATGGAATTATCCAGGCTTGTGTTTTTCCCAGCTTAAATAAAACTGGAATTTCCGTTCGATTTCTTTCCATTTTTGTCAAATTCAGAGGGCAGAGATGACTTCCAACTTGGAAAACATTTGTTATTTCTATTTACAACCTTCTCTTAAACATTGACAGAATCTGTAATACCTTGTGTCGTATTATGTCATCTAGTAACATAAACCATAATTTTTCTTTACACTCATAATTAATTAAGACGAATACTTAGGGCTTGGGAAGCTTTTTGTAATAGAGTAACATGGAAAATCTGGAATAATGATGGTATCCCACATATCCGCTCATTTCCACCGCAAAACAGCATCAGTTTCGTGTTTTTGTTTATGTTAAACCTATTCAAACCCTTGTACAACTATCATCGAAAGAAATTCCTATTATTTTAGCCATTGATGATTCCCATTCACTCTTCTGGTTTAATGGTGGAATGCTAAAAGCCTTACTTGTACAAACACAATAATTCATTGAAATATCTTTTATTTTCCAGTGCAAAAAAAAGAAAGCTTTGGAATGCTGATTTCCTGTCTGCATGTGAGAGAAAATGCCAAGTTTTGTAACTGAACGAAGAAAAAATCCATCCAACAAAACCCACCACGCAAACATATTTTTGTTCCACACGTGCATGAATATACAGGAGTATTTTTTTTATGGAATTGGAATTCCCGCTTTAGTTATGTATCCACCATTAGAATAGCTTTCCAAACTAAAAGTTTTCGGAAATGTAAAATTTTTAGTGGTTGGTTTACTATGATAATGGTGGAATTCTAATACACTAATGTACGTTTTGGCTGCTGTTTCCATTTCTTTTAGTATGCGAATGAACAACATTTTTTTGNCGGAAATGTAAAATTTTTAGTGGTTGGTTTACTATGATAATGGTGGAATTCTAAAACTCTAATGTACGTTTTGGCTGCTGTTTCCATTTCTTTTAGTATGCGAATGAACAACATTTTTTTGGAGTTTTTTTTCTCTGTGGTTCTTACGCAAAAACAGTGCAATTGTGAAAGATGCGGGTTCACAATACTCACCAATAGTGAAACTCAACAGGGAGTAAAAAAGGGGAGAAAAAAAGGATTGATAGGATTTCCATTTCATTCCACTCATACCATTTTTTTTTCTTGTATAATGCCTATAAACTGCTGATAGAAAGAGAACAATAGCTATAAACTATATAATAGTATTTTCACATAAGTACACATTTTTAAAGGATTTGCTGCAACGGATTTTAGTATTCTGAGTGCATACATTTTCGGAAATGGATGCAGACTGGAAGGTGGAAGGAAAAACATTTTTCACCAAAAGACGTGAATAAAAAACGAATAGAGAAGCAGAGCTACGCTTTCAAAATGTTTTTTTTGGTAGTGGGACTATAGTCATTAGACCGGTACAAACTAGTACAAACTATATTCATTCATTGTATGTGTTCTTTTTTTAAGTGGATATAAAGCCGCAGTGTTCCTTGTTATGTGAGTGATATGCATAGTAAGCACTTCTCTCTCTGCATCATCACTTCTCTCTATTCTCTGCACTTTCACCAGTAAAAGCTTGTTCAAGTTTTCTCATGTCTCTTTAATATCCTCTCTCTATAAATATGGAACTTGTCTTTGTGGACAACACAGATGATGCATGAGCAAATTGTCCGTGTGCATTTAAATCAAGTCCTCCACAGACGACCAGAATCAACGAAACGACACGCGTAAACCCATCCACAATAGCTTCATTGAAACGAACATTGAATTGGTGAAGAAAAGCGGAAAGACATTTTTAACTGTTGGAAATTCTCTCTCGTAGAAAAAAAGAAATCTGTTTGCTTAGCTTGCACTTTCCAATCAATCCTGTACATGCTTCAGTCTCATTTTCTAGTTTGTCTCCTGGAAAAAAGAAAATCACTCAAAAACGGTGCTCTCTGGATTCTCGATAAAAGCCTATTACAGAATGATGATTGCATGGATGGGTGAGATTAGGGAATGGCGGCGGCAGAGAAGAAAAATTGTAGTATTATGTGAGCACAGGAAATAAATTGTGTATTCAAGTGGTTCCGCTCATTGTCTATGTATGCGTAACTCGTTCAATATTTGAGTTTGTACAAATACTCCTTGAAAATGTCTTCCTATTGATTACGCTAACTCTTCAGAACCTACAGCATTTTATTTAGAAAACAACGAGAGTAACTCACATATTGTTGTTGTCTGCGTTTAATCCTGTTTTTTCCATGGCTTGTAAAGAAAATCTTAACGAAATCGCAGAAGCAGCTCAGGAAAAGCTCAAAAAGCACATTTTTGCTTTCACTTTTATATAAAACTACAGAAAAAAACGACCTGTTTGTAAAATGTGCTTGTTGTTTACACTTTTTGCGCACAAAAAAACAACGAGGATTTTAACAGTTAGTGAAAGAAAAACTGCTTAACCACCGCATTTTTTACCACAATGTTTTTCGTGGTTGTTTCAAAAAGTCCACATATAAAAATGAGAGAATCGCTTTTATGTGAGCCATTCATTTTGTTCAGTGTGCTTTTCTGGCATTTTCCTATTCTCATCTTGATTTATAACAATCTTCGCAAGCAATAAACTCTCAAAGTTAACGGTCCGCTGTATTCCAGCGGGCATTAACTAGCTGGGCACGGAGTTAAGCTTAGAGTGTACAAAGATATAATGTATAAGGTCAGATTGGACACTAAGTTTCCTCTTTAATTGTTACTATTTAAATGACTCACGCTCCAAAGTAGCGTTACGACTCATTAAAAGGCTTTAAACTTTACGCATCCCGAAAGTTTTTGGCGTCAGCTTATATCGCACGCGTTGAGGATACGCTTATGACCTCAAACTCTGCGTTTTTAATAGCCTGCGGCTCTGTGACAAATGGGCCTTGATACTTTGTGGGCTACCCATTGCGTTTCCCTCGTTATCGCACTTTTTGCTATTATGCTCTGCATTCCACTTGCCAAATTTTTTATCCTTGTAGTCCTCAGAATCTCGATCTGGCTGGGATTATTGAACTGTTACATTGCCAATGACATTGTTGGTCATCTTAGTTTATGGCTGTGATAAAAATTATGTTTTAGGGTTGAATGGACTGCTTGGGTCGGAAGCGATTAGACTTCCTTGTGTAAAATTTATAGCTCAAACTCAAAATAATAAACAAAAACAGTCTTTCCAGTCGTCTATTGATAGCATGGTTTCTAAAAATTGTTGTTTTGTTTAGTTTGAAAATTCCCAACACGAAGGAATATGTAGCTTGAAAGTTTTGGAGGTTTGAATAAAAAAAACGAGCGCATAACTAAAATACAAACTTTATGTTGTATGCAAATATAATCTATTCCCTTGAGCTAATGCATCCCTGATGGGTTCTCCTAGATGTGCATAGTGAAACAATAATGAGAGAAAACTAGGCTGATCTTGGGTACACATTACCTGCTTTCTCTAGGAGAAAGGTAGACAACACACGGTAGAGAAGCTGCTTTGCTGCTTAGGTAGCTCATTTAATAGTAAGACATTTTTTAAACTTAAGCTCTGCTTCCTCCAGCTTCGAAAGTCCTTATTAGTACCCCGGAACCTTGTTGAAGGGTAAATAATAAGAGATAACAATAGAGAATGATAGCAAAAAGGTTTACAATGACATTGGAGAGTAGAGTAGGAAAAGGAGTGTCTACAAAATAGTAAAATAATCCCGCTGCTTTGTTAACAAATGGAGGCCCTATTACCAGTAGATAACCTAGATGAAGGAAGCTTATTATTCCATGTTTTTAGCTACATCCTCCCGTATCCAGACTCATAACACAAAACCAGCAACATTCATAACAGTCCGCATAAAACACGCATTAGGTAGTCCTAAAATGGTTTTGTTTAAAAAATATATAAAGCTGGTCATTCTAATACACTACTTTTACCTCTGGATTTTCCCATCGAAAAACGTTGCGTGGTCGATGAGAGAAAATATAATGTTTTATATAAACTCTCCGGGTATTTTTTTTACACATGGTTATTTGAAATTAGTTTGTAAATAGTACGAAGAAAAAAAATGTATGTAGGAGTACTCCACAGCACTGCGGTTTACTTTCCCTGCCGAGTTATTGTGGTGGAAAAAGCTAGTAATGTTGCATGAGCCAAGTTCATATCAGTATAACCGCAGAACAAAAAAAAATGAGTGTAGCGGATAAGAGCGTAACCAAAGGAGTTGTCCCACGTGAAATGGATAAATCCATTGAGTACTATTCCAGTTTTAGCCGACTGTTTGTGGCATTGCGTGGTAATGTTTAGTACATATTATATGCGGTTTTTTCGCTTGATTCGTAGGTTTCTGTCGGATTTTAAGGCGAAGCATTTATTTTTCTAATGCACACGTGTACAGAAAAAATATGCATTACAAACTATGCATATATCGCATGTCAAATCAAAAACAACAGGCATTATAATATAACTGTTTTCCCGAAGCAACTTAAAAAGTGAAAGCAGAATCCTGTCAAAATTTGAAATGTATTATGAAATATTAAGCAAAAAAACTGTTTGATAGTTGTTCTCTTTGAGAGTATCCTTGAACGATTACATCGTAATACCTAAGTATTAGCAGTACCATATCGACGTATGGAAAAACAGTACAAAACTTTTTGTTTGTATGCATCTGGTAGGACTAAAGTACTTGCGACGACGATGAGATGATGATGCACACGCAAAAGCAAACAGATTGCTTACTTTTTTCACTGCAGTTTTTGTTTTCCCTATTATAACTCTTTTGTTGTTTTCTGTCATGTTACAAGGGAGTTTGTTTGCACAAAAAAGTTTTGCTTCAAAATATCTTTTTTCCTTGTACATGTTTTTTCTTATCGTCTACTTAAATAGAAAACAGTAAGCAAAGTACACGGAAAAGAAAACATTCCTTTTTTCTATTTGTTCATTTAAAGCGCCTACAGCTTTCGGAGAAAAAACGGAAGAATCTGACAGTAAACATGAAAACATTCTTTCCACTTGGAGTATTTGCATTATATTATTTGTTTTCCCTTGTAGACTAAGTTTATTACGAGGACTTTTCTCCCAACTCACTTAATTTCCTCCGCCTACTCATTCTCCTATCATATTTTCGTGTTGCTTATGCCTACTTGGTAATGTATTTGCTCCGAGAAACTTTGAATTGAAAAGGGGAAAGTAAAAGAGAAAATAACTTGATGCTCAAGTTTATATTTTTTAGTGTATTGCACACAATCTCTGTCGGTTGCTTTCACTTTTATGTTTTTATGGTAGATATTGTTTGGTAATAAGAAATTTGAGGGAAACATACGCTCCGCTACACTTTGTTGTTTATAATCAAAATTATTACGGAGAAAGTCACGTGGCTGTGGATCTGATGTGTTGCATGGATCATAGAAGAGAAAGTGGGTATTAAAAGGAAAGTTGAATGTTATGAAGTAATTTGTAAGGTTTCACAAATATGCTAGTTTCTGAAGGATTTAAGTTAAATCTGGCCCTTACTTTACGTATGAAATTGTGTACACCAAAGAAGAGGTGATTTTGGTCATGAAGTCTAGACCAAATTGAAAAAATTGTCTTTTATACGCCATGTGCTTCAGTTTTAATTTAGGGGTTTCGTGTACAAACTTTTTGGGTAAGAAGAATGCATGTCAAGTAAGCACGAAAGAGAAGGGGGAATAATTAACGATATATTTTTGTGAACAGTTTCGTTCTGGTTTTTTTCCTCAATATGTTTTCCTTTTGTCCCTCCCCCACCACCTGGAAAAAAAAGATATATGAGGAGATGAAGTTTAGAACAAAATTTATTACTTGCCTAGAGACTTTAATGAAAATAGAAAACTATGGGGCTAGGAAGAAGGTAGGTAATAAATGCTTTCCTCTCTATGCGAATCTCTATCATTAGTGAGCACACGCTAAGAACTAGTTACAAGTTGTAACGCGCATCAAAGTTTTAAGCCACGTTATTGAAATTCTCTGAGCCTTTTGTGGTTAAAGCTTTGACATGATGAGTTCGATCTCTAAAATAGGAGCTTTTCTGAAATTATGTAACAATTTGACAGATGAAAATGCTGGAGAAAACTACAAGAGGTCAAGCTCAAAGAATAAAAAAGGTCATGAAAGTTCGTGAATAAACGACCAAGTTAGTTTTCACAATTTCTGGGTTCTTCCACGGTTTAACCTAGGCCCTACAGTTTTGTTCAGTCTGATGGGAATGAATTTGGTACCTAAAAAAGGAAGTGGGATAGTTTGGCAGATAGCCCAAAAGAGTTTCCTCAATTCCCGAAATCCGCATGAATTATGCAAATGATAGGAACTTCCTGAGATAGTCATAGTCAAACGCTTTATAAGGCTAAACATCTACAATTTCTTAGCGATTTTAGATCAAGATTCGTGCGTATCTATGTATATGGAGGCATTTTGTATTGAGCGTGCGTTGCCATGAACAATAACGGAAGTTCAATTTTGATATATTCACAAGTCATTTAGACCGATACTGAACGTGTTTACAGACGGATTGAGTGTATTGTAGTTTGGTCCTCTATACGGGACGACGTGTTTTCCGTTGGGCTACCTGCCACAAATAGATTCGATGTCCCAAACAAAAACTGGTAGGTTTTTAAGAAAGAAAAGCTATTCTGGTGTGTTTTGTAAGAACACTATTAAACAGATCATTCATCTGAAAAAATGTTGCGTAGTTTACACCTTCATGAAAGTCTGGAGCAATGAAGAATGAAGACTGCGTGTTTACGTGATTTGGCTTCACGGGTTTTGCCAGTAATAAAAAATCAGGCAAGATTTTTTTCAGTGAATATTTTTGTAAAAATTGTGAGACTATTGATCGAACGATGTCGCAACCGTAAAAAATCACGTCTTTTAAATATTTGCACATTGCGTACTTAATGTTTGTGTTGGCATTGGGTATGAGGGATGAGAGGATCATGTACTTTGTTGCCATTTTTATGATATTTAGACTGTAAAAATGATGATGAAAACTCCAGATTTTAGTGATTCATCATTTTGATATTTTCGACAAGGTTGAAGTACTAAAGCGAATGACTAAGAAAATGATCGTACACACTTTATGTAGCAACATGTGCGAAAGAACAAAATCACAAAAAATGTGCTTAATATTTTAACTGTGCTAAAGAAAAACACTCATCATGAAATGTATCCACCAATAGTATCTGATAAAACACTTAGGAATGCGTACATATTTTTTGTTTCAAATTTCTACTCTCATCGCTTTCCAAGTCAGATATCAAGTTACATACTTTGAGTGATGCATAGTTTATCCAGGATGAAAAAAAGAACCAGCAAAAAACCAAGACTTTTTCAACTTCCTTTGAATCGACCAACCGTTCTTTTTCTTGTAGAAAATGTGATGCAGCTTGAGCTTATGATCTTCCGTAAAAAAATGTATGCTGCATCATCAAACATGCCTCCTAATTTTGTATTTGTAGCAAATTGAACGCACGCAAACACACACACGAATCCCTCCAATCTGTTCAAAACTGTGGAGGAAACGGAGAAAAATTAAAGGAAAAAATGACATGAATATTTTGAGGACGTGAGAGTATAAAAGAAAATGTCAAAAACATTTACATATTCAAAGTCATTATGTGGTGGCACGTACAAATATATAAATTTATGATTCTATTGCATATTTCCAAATAACTAAATCTGATTTATATTGTTTTCAGAGTTATACCCAAATTTCTGCTTTGATATTGACTAGAACTGCAAAGCTATTCAGCGAGTTCCGTTTGAACAAGTAAATTCTGTGGTGCACGTATTCCCTTGAAAATATGCGTATTTTTTGTCCATAGTAATTTTGGAATGTGTGGTTTCCATGTCATCATCACGGAACTTTTAGGTTTTTTTGCGTGAAAATGATAATTTTAGGCAAGTGCACACTTATGTTTACGTGTACAACGCGTCTTTTATTTTCAAGTAACGGAAGCTGCAAGACAGAAAATCGTTATCTGAACGCACCGACAGGAAAAGCCCCTCTTTTTTGGAAACAAGTTTTGTTCTCAGCACTGCTTTGAATCATGTCTATAAAAATGATCATGATAATGTGATGAGATAACGAGCAACGACTGGATGTTTTTCCAAGATTTTTTTCCTCTCGTGCGTTTTATTTACGGTTGTTCATGGAGGTAGCATGGAGGTTGCTATGAATACACGCGCACTATCCATAATAACAAGCTAGTTTGTAGTGATGATCATATAAAAATGCATCCACCCCAAAATATCATTGGAGGAAAAATAATAACAAATGACTTTACATATTTTATAGCTACAAAATAGTATAGGATGCATGTTATGCATAGGGAGCCACTTAATATTTATGATTGCGTTTGAATTGCTTTACAAATGTGGTCTCTGCTTTGGAACATAAAAATAAACTGGGTTTTTTGCATTTGTATGAAAGCTCGGTTGGTTGCATGACAAAAAAATGAATTAGGGAAACCAGTAGAAAAGACAAAGTATGTGAGCAAAGGAGCTAAGTAATCGTTAGATAAATTTTTTCCTAAGTTTTGTCAGCAAAAATGCGTACACGCAGGAGAAAACAAGGGTGTACGTTATGAAAATGAAGAGATAACGGTCTGCACCAATATTTTCCCACTGCAACCAATCCATCCTCAAAAACCGTAATCTTACCAGCTGCGTTATATTCTATTTTCGAAAGCGTAAATAGTATAGCAAGTGTCTTGTCTGGTCCCTCTGTGGTGTTTATATGTGTCCCCGGCTGGCTGTCTGCCTTCCACAGTTGCACCGTACACTACATCATTCTCACATTCCCAGACCATTCATATCCTCAAGTAATATGCATATCATCGTAGATTCTTCAACACATTTATCATTTTTCTCTACTTTGCCGGGGGAGAAGCTCCATTGCAGTAGTTATAAACTTTCACTCATTTGGGTGCAGTGCTCCTAGGTTCCTTACAAAACAGTTAGGAATATTTCCAGCGTTTTTGGTGTTTGCTAGGATCTATTGTATAAAAGCAGTGGTTGCTATTCTTCGCGTAATACGCGTATTTTAGTCGGAACGCTATATTTCGATATTTTCATTCAAGTCTAGAGCGAATACGTTATTTTTAATAAAAAAACACCGCCTTGATCGTTGATCATGAGATATGAGTCGACTGGATGGCTACTGTCGACTACTGTCTTCACTCCAGAGAAAAAGAATGACTTAATTGAACGAGAAAACGAAAAGCGAAAAACTTACTCCCAGGAGAGTATTCATAACGCTAAAACCAAATATTTCTTGTTGATTTATAGCTATGTTGCTTCCAATATTTTTTTCAAGATGTCGCATTGTAGCTTCTACGTACGTGGTAACACCACATGGCGATTATGATGCTTTTCAACAAAGTTGTCTCTACAATTCCTATTCTTTCTTATTCTGGTACATACTATGTTTTTGCTCAGTATGTTTTGAATAGTGAAACATGCATGCAATTTAGGATAAAATATTTTTGTGATGTATGGTTTGCATGCAGAGAGCACTTTCGACGATTGGAAAGAACATTCTTGTAATTATGTAGACATCTTACATTGACACTCATGTTCTCAATTGTCAAAACAAAGTGTTTCCTATTCTGGCAACAGAGACGCTCTGAATCTGAATATCAGCAAACAATTTGTTGTGGATTTCTACATCCTTAGTTGGATACCTATACCTTTACCCACAGTTGTTAGGTACGTAAAAGAATTCCTAACGCGTTTTCATTTCCTACACTGTACACTATGTACCAAAAAATTGCACCCGACTAATCATCCTTTTCGCTTTAACGACTTGAGCGTACTATACAAAGTTACATATACAAGTATTATATTTCGCTTATAATTATGTAACAGTCAAAGCACCTGGATTCATTTATATTTGGTAAATAACTAGCGATTCTAGTAGAACCTATACATTTTGTTTATCGCATAACGCATAACACAGCATATCACGTTCCGTTATTGCGTTCCCTCCCTCGCCAAGAATAGGCTGTAGTAGTAACTACTGATTATATGGCGGGTGTGATGTTAATGATATTTCGTATTGTGTTTCACTCCCATTTTCTTTTTTTGAAATTGGATGTCACCCATTCCCTTAATTGACGATGCGCTAGTGTGTAGTGGTGTCGTATCACTCTTAAACACTTTTACTCTCTTCGCACACACGCACCTGACATAATAACGATTTCTCCTTTTACAGAAAGATACTCTCGAAATGAAAGAGATATACCAACTTGATAACATTCTTTTTCTTGCTGTATGTCAGTCATCTCACCTTCACCACTATACGGGGGAAAAATGGATCGTAAGTAAGAAGCAGCAGGGGCAATGCCTGTAAATATTACCTGGCAAAAAGAGAGTGTCGCTTGAAGCTTTTACATTTTTAGTTGATTGTTCACACTCACTCATATTATATTTTGGTAGTAAAGAGGTACAGTCAAACCTGTTTATAAGTACACTTGAAATTTCACTCAAATTGGGTGCTTATGGAGAGAGTTTCTTATAAAGCCGATAAATCGTGTATAAGCCATGGAATCGGGCAATTCATGTAGTGTGCTTATAGCAGGGTTGTTCCTATATAGGGCGTGCCCCTATGCCCAGATTTGACTGTAGTGAGTGAATAGCAAAAGGATGTTACAGTACTATACTCATAATTATGCGTATATTTACTGTTTGTGGTTCTGCATGGGTAGAACATTAACAAGTGAAATGAAAAATGCTAAAATAACAGTTTTGCGTACACTTTGTATAGACAACGTATACATTGAGAGTAGTAAAAAAACGCACATGCCGTAATATCCGCATCATCATTTATCTCAGAAAATCAGAACCGATAAGAGAAAACCTTGTGTGAAAAGAGAATGCCGAAGAATGCCAACAACCATCGCCTGCTTGACAGAAGAAAAAAAAAACATTGAAATGTCTTCTTTCCTCACGTTTTTTTGGATGCATAGTGATGATACCTTCTTTTTTTGTATGAATCTCTGACTGCTTCGTCACCCTCTTCGTCTTCAGGCGTTTCGTCGTCATTACTCATTTCATGGGTCGTTAGACTCGGAAAAGGCTTCCGAAAACACTTGAATCTAATACCTTTTGCGTAATACATTAATGGAATGACGGATGCATGTGAACAGAAGCCATATTTATGACACATTAAACGAGAATGAGAGCAGTGCACTGCGACTCACAAAACGCCCATGATGACGGTGTTGCCTAGATCGTTACTCTTGCGCAACGTGCACTTTTCCAGATGTGAAACTTTGTACGCGGTTTCAATTTTCTTTTCTGTTTGTTTTACGAGAAAGGAAAATAAATATTTCCAATTTTGAACTGTTTTTAGCGAATGAAACCAGGCTAATGAAAACCATTCTAGGCCGAAAACAAGCGAAATTGAATTGATTTTGTACAAAACTTTTTCAAGTTTTGCGTGACTACATGAATACAAGTGTGGATGCATAACTTCTTTTCTTTTTGAGGACGTCTGTTATCGCATACCTGACGTCTTCTTGTTTGTTTCGTGACAAGCGACAAACTTCTTGGTGGGTCTTGCATTGTTCATTGAGTGACTGGAGAATGTGTGCTCTCCGAGTAGTGCAGGTGAATCTTTAAAGGCTCCTTAAAAAGAATCCAGCTCTAGATGTTTAGTTTAAGTCAAGTAGGAAAAGAAGACGACGTACTTGACAAGGGTAAACAAGCCATATATTTAAAGGCGGACTTGAGCATTCAAAAGAGATAAAAGGGAATACCCACAATGCAGATAAGAATATCCAGGTGTGCAATCCCCAAATATACTAGTTTTATACAACATTGACCGTGAATTATGACTGTGATAACGTAAAAGTATGTTATTTGACCTAAAATATTGTAAATATGCCAGACTCTCTCATAACTATAAAAAGGGAGGGTCATATTCAATGCGTAATCATATTCAAGCTAAAAAAATCTCTGGAAAATTGTATTTCCTTTTTGGGCAATCTGTGTCTTGATCCTAGTGTGGGCTCATGGCTCATCACACCGTATTTTGCGTTTGGAGTTTTACCACCAAGCTGAAATACTTACATATTTTCAACCAATGTTGTTCTTTTTTTTCCAAACATGACTTTTCCACCAACTCTGAATGTTTGATGAAGTGAACCTTTGCCGATTCTTGAAAATGATTTCTCCAAAAACACTTTTTAAAACCACTGAGCCCATTCCATTTCAAGAAATTTATTATCCTTCTGAATAAATTGAAAGTTTTTACATTACACCGCTTTCCAATTCAAAACACTTGCCGATCGTAAATTTTCTTTTTTTTCGGCTACAAATCTGCATTGAATCCGAGAAAAAAAGTTGTACAAAGTGTGTACTGCTTATATTTTTTCAGCCCAGAAAGGTACCCCACAACAATATAGTCTCACCGGCCGTTAGATACTTTTGAATCGTTTGGAGTGAGTAAACTTTGCATTGATAGGGACACAAAAGTAGATACTGAACGGAATACAAAAAAAGTAGATAGTTTTTTTCATAGGTAATGTTGGCAACAAACTACGAATAGTAAAATGGCCGAATCCTCTAGAGAGCTTTTTTTGCCAACGACGAGTGAAAGTTCAATGGGCTGAAGCGCTGTATACAACACCTAATAGGAGTGACTTTTTGTGTGTGAAAGCTGAACAATATTGGTTGAATTTTTTTTTCGCGTTCAATATTTTACGTTTTATGACGAGTGAGATTTGATCTTTGCTCTGTGTATTTTGTTTCATAGGCAAAAAAAAAATATACGCTAACGCTAGTCGAGGGAAACATTCAAAAAGTGCATGAAATATAGGCTAAACGTGCTGGTTTACAGGATGATTTTCATTCTCTATGCGTTCATGCCACACACGATCCATACGAGGAGGAAAAGTTGGTGAAAATAAAACTGATACATATTTTAAAAGGGTTTCCGGGTTTAGAAGAGGTTCGGGCCAAACACATTATACATTTGAGACTTTCCATACGGGGCAAGTTTTGCAGTAAATTCTAAATGGATTGAAAATGCCTGTCTGTTGGATCGAAAGGGAAAAGTGTGTAGGGTCTGATTTGCTAAAAGTAACTTCTTGATGGTGCCGAAAAACTCTTTAACGATGGGAGGTGGTAGATCACAAGGTAGATTTTGTTTAAAAAAGGAAACAACCACTGAAAAAAAAATCTGTTTTGAATATCGACAAGGGATATCGTGGCCGCTGACTTGTTTTCCATTTAGCTAAAGGGGTTTTGAGCTGTTTTTAGAAAGGAAGTTTGTGAAATACCCGTGGCACATTTTGCAATAGGTTTTTGAAAGGGTTTTCTTAAGGCTTCAAGGTCCTCAGTTGTTGGTTTCATGTCAAGTTGGCTTTAATATCTAAGATTAAAGGACAGGGAATCAAAAAGTTTTCGCATTTTTCATTCTGCAAGTTTTCAGTTATAACATGGTTTGGTTTTCTGTTTTGGATCAAACCAAAAAGGTATTTTCATTTAAACGTCAAAGGTCCAAAACAGAATTTGGTCTAAAAACCGATAAACAACTTTACTTTTGACAGGGAATGAAAGCTCATAATCATAATCAGGAATGTAATACTTTGTATCTCTTCGAGATATTTTACACAATTAAAGTATATATGTAAGTCCAAACAAAATGCCGGACCGGAATGCGTCATTGGAGAGAAGTGTTTCATTAAAACAATTTTTATTGTAATTGTGTCATTCCCAGCTATCCAATTTT
>JAAXOA010001012.1:0-17960 GCA_036561885.1 Salina celebensis
CTGATAAAGCCGTATCAATGCAATGGATGGCGATAATGCAATAATGAAGACGTAAGAAAGTGTTTCCCTGATAAATCTAGCAGAATTGTTTTATGGAATGGAGAAAACCTATTAAAATGTTTCTACACTATTGGTAAATCAGCGTACAAATTACTGTTTTTATACTAAAGTAAACAAAGTGTTGACGTTAATGCAAAAAGACAAGTTAAACTACGGGCTTTTCTACGGTCCTGATGTGTCTTGAAAGGACTATATTTTTTTTGTGATAAAATCTAGGTCGTGTGATTGGAAAACTAAAAAAAGAACGATTGCCACTTTCTGTTTGATTTGTGTGAAGGGATAATTCTCTCACCTCTTTCCCTGGTTGCATTTGCATTTCGTCCTCATTCCAACTGTAAGAGGAGGAGTACTTTTTCTGTAAACATAAAAATAAATCATTTTTTCCTTTTCAAACAAAGCTTCCGGAGCTGATTTTATGTCTAGCGTCTGTGGTTTTGGGAGACAAACGTAAGATGTAGACACATATTATTGAGGATGCTTTGTTGTGACATTTTCATCTAAATTGCTAATATTTCATGATAGTATTCTTTATAGTGTTTTATGCTGGGTAAACTATGTACTACATCAGGATCAGGTAGTCAGATGCAGTACTGAAGTATTAACATATTGCTTGTAAATGACTGGTTTTCGAGATTCTTGTGTTGTTTTTCTCAAAAGTTTCCAACCACAATACATCAATATGTACATGAAGTTACAATGAAAATGGCCGTAGGATAGTTACATGAACGATACATATTTAGGTACTACAAAATCATATTTAAACATTTGTAATTTAAAAAGTTAAAAGATGCCTTTGTATGGAATCAAGCATTCCAAAACAAACATGTACTAAATGTACTATAATATACATATAGCATTCACTTCACATTCTTTTGTTTACTGTACAGAAAGACGTATAATTATGCAGACAAAAGATAACTATTCTTCTAAAAATATCTAGAAACAGATAAGTGTAGGCAGATAACAGATAACTGTTGACTGTGACAGGCTATAACAGCTCTCTACAACATTTCTCGGACGGACACAATGCGAACTTTAAATTAACGTGTGAAATACGAATTTTCAAACTGTTATCAAGCGTATTGCAGCAAAAGTTACTCGTCAAGTGTGAAATACAATTACAATTACAATAGAAACCAAGTAGTTGTTTTCCTCGATAAACTATCATCAACATTTACAGGGCCTTCTAACAACTAAACTAAAAGCATTCAATGGAATACGAAATCATCAAGCACCACACAATTTGATACAAATAAAAACTCTAGTCGTGCTATCTATAATGATAGTTAAAGTAAATGTGCTTTCATTCATGGTAATAGTTTGAAATAATGATGGAACATGTGCACGAGCGAAAATTTCACATAAATTTTTTTATACCAACCTTCATAGAAGACCGAAATGCTAAGGCAAGAGACTCCTCCGTATTTTTTCCTAAAGCTTTATAGAAGCTCATAGTGAGTGGAGACCATGTCATTAGTCCAACACCTAAAATTATTACCCAGTATAAAATCAGATTAAGTCAGGTTTTGATTAAACTAGCAAATTGAATGAATTGACAAACCGATTTTGTTGTAAAGCTCTTGCATGTAGAGTTCCGGCTTGTCCCTGCAGAAGAAGTGGTACTCGGCCTGCTCAGTAATCGGTGTGATGCAGTTAAATTGGCGACAATTTGAGTAAGCCTCCATTATATCAACGGGAGTCCACTTGGAGGTCCCCCAGTACATGGCCATTCCTTTGGTTATCACTTGAGTCATTGCCCGAACGATTTCTAGTTGGGGACACACACAACAATAATTTTTATCTTCAATTACACTCTTCACACTCACATCTCCCCAAATGGTCATTTAAACAAACTGGTGCAGTCATGAGAAAGGATTGCAAAAGTTGGACCACCTCTGCATCTAAAAAAATGCTGCCTTCTTGCCCATCCAAACTCTTTTATATTCTGCCCGAGACAATGTGACCGTGACTTGCATTCCAACTTTGGGGCTAAACGATACTTTAACAAGTTTACTAAAAAAAGATGACTGTTTTTCAGCATGATGCGCTTCAATCTTCCAAAGCGTTGCTAACAATTCTCTGAGAAATGTACATATCCTTAACTCAAAACTGTAATTAAATTACATTGGGCGAAAACGCTGGAGAAAATTTTATGCTTGTAGTTCATTTTCTGGAGAAAAGCTTGATGCATTTTCCTCCAAGATAACTCAAGATATATTCATGCACACATCACGTATCCTCTCTACTGAATAATTTGTACAACTTGCTGTAATGTTTACAGGCAAAGCTTTCTCCAACTGGACAAAATTCGTGAATTGGTTGAAGAAAGCATTTTTGAAAGAAAGATAATAACGTAAGCATCTAAAATAGCATGTAATTTAGAATGCTAAATGGTTTTGCTCATGGTAGTGTGTATCCCGAGGAGCTTCACGTCTCCACTGTGGAATACATAGCTGGAAAAACCTCCATGCATAAGGTACATTTGTGCGTTTGTGTTCACAGAAAAATTGCTCCCTTGGCTCGTAAGTGAGAAATTGGATCTCAACTTTAAAAAAACTGTCCCAACGAATGGTTATATTATTATGTCGTTATTTTACATACTTACTAACAGTATTGGGGAGTATCTTGTGTGGCTAGGAAATGAGTAGCATTTCACTAGAGTAAGAAACCGTTGCGGTTGCAAAAAAATACTCAGTTAAGTACAACGTTTTTCTTGAGTGGTACCCATTGTGCAAATAATCTACATAGAAAATGTTATTCCAGCATTTTACTGTCTCGCCAAAGTAATGAGGTAGTCGCTTCTTACATGAATTTTTAACGAAAAGTCCTCGCATGATAGGTAAAGGTCTACAGAAACTAATAGTGCAAATAAGACTTGCTGATTTGTGCAAAACTAGGATTTGTGTTATATATGTTGCTGTAGAATTCTGTACAGAATCTTTTCGGGTTTAGTTTAGATGCGTCCAATTTGCTTACACAAACCATCAGCAATTTTAGTGGTTGTTAATCGTCATTGTCATTACCTTCCATAGGACAGGTGGAATCCGCACGGTGGATAATTACAACATCGATATAGTCCAGCTGTAACCTCTCCAAAGAAGCTTTGACACATTCGATGATATACTTGCGGGACAATCCTCGCTCGTCACACCTGAAAGGAAACGAGAACAATTATTACACAATCGGAAATGGCATGGAAGAAAAGATCCTAGTCTAGTCTGGCTTCCGCTTGTAATCCTCTCATGCTTCGCTTCTCACCAGGTACAAGATAACAGAGAAAGTCTGATGAGATCATATTTCTAGTGAAAGAGAAACTGCTTGTATAAAGTATGATGATCCGTTTGAATAACACTCAAGATAAAGCCCTAATTGTCAAATATTATGTTGCATAAGTGGCGATATTTTTTTCAGACGCTGTCAGAATGTATTGAGTTTCATATCGTGCATTTTCATTCAATTCTTCTTACACTCTGACCCACTTTTTTTTTCTTCAGTGATCTTTGGGAATAAGAAGTATAAAATGATATGATTATCGATATGGTGCATTTTTTGTGCGCCATGCTCAAAATAGCGGAACTCCAGCCGGAATTCTCTAAAAATATATGTCAATGGCGAAAGCCTGAGAATAGAAAAAGAAACATGAAAGGATGGAGAAAGTAGTGTCACTATCTATTGCTTTGTTGATCCCACATAGATTTTCTACCGAATTTCCGCAATGAATTGTGCTAAAACTCAGAGCTACCAGACAAAAATAGAGTAAATCAATGGTTTAGCAATATGAGAAAGTAGCTCAAAGACTACAACGGAAATAATTGTCTTTGAACCGTATGACGTACGGACTTCATGAATTCAGTGAAGAATTGTTTTACGTAAAAAAATGCAAAATGACACTGCAAAAATGCTGAAAGCAAACGTTCAGTGTAAAATCAGTAACAAATGGCAGATGAAACCGGGATATAGCCTGGAGAAAAGTGGAAACACTTTTAAAGCTAGCTTAAGACATTTTCCCCAGCCGTCATGCCTTCAAGGGAGGGAACCGACTATTTATATTCACAGTAGGACCATCTGGGATACAGTAGAAAGAAAAGTATTTCTACTTTCTACAGAACCCAATATCTACATTTTCTGGGAAACTATTAGCGGAACAATATTTTTGTATGCTGATTATATTCCTCATTTTGACTGTACAAGCTACATCGCACTCTGGCACCATCATACAAATCAGCAAACCCGTAACGATTCTCTATAAATTTAAAAAGGGTCTCAGGCATTTCCCAACATGCCTCGTCTATTCTCCCTCTGAAAGTAGGAATGTGAACAAGATAGAAGAAAATGAAATGGAGGCGCACATAGAGCAAGTTGTAAAAAATAAGGGAACACGGTAATGGCAAATAAAGAAAGATCCGGTTGGTAGCGGGCTGAAATATTACTAGTAGCTACTTAAAAGTCAGCTCACGAAAGAATCCACTTTCTACATCGTGTTGAATACTACACAAGAACAATTTTTGTAGTGGTATGCGTATAAAAGTGCATATCGCGTTGGCCGTCATATTGTGACTGTATTATCTTGCAGTTGGTTGAATTTGGAAACGACGAGAAGGAAACAAAAGAAATTTAACTGTAGTTATACGACTTATTTACAACTGTACTTTTACTCAGTGTGGAATCCTTGTCAAACTAGCAGCTGCGAAACAACCTAGCATGATTAATTTGGAGAAAGCATTCCATTAAAGAGAATCCTGAAAGAAAGCATATCGTAACATTAAATTTGTCTGATTGGCTATAGAAGAAATTATCTTTTGATCCACGTGATGGATGCAGAGTACTAGAAGTGAAACGTTTTATATTATTGCGTTCTAATCCAACTCTGATTTCCCTATTGAGTACTAGTTGTCTGTGAGTGAATCTTGTTAAGCACCTCATTACTCGCGTAATGACGGCAGGGCTTTGACTAAAATGAATCTCAGAGGTGTCATGGACTCCTCCTAAAAATATCGTTTGACGGATATCTTACAAATGCGATTATGCACATGAATGACCTTTTTTATTCAGACTCGGAGAGGCTTGCGAAAATATGGACTTCAAAGATTACGATTGAGTAAGCTCCTTTTACGCCCTGCTTCTCTTGGATAATGTTTCCCTTGTGGCCACGGGAATTGTTGAACAAAGTACAGGAAAACGAAAAAGGGGTAAAACGAGAATACCAATATCAAACTGGGGCTGAGAGTATCTTCCTTGTCAGATTGATAATCTGCTGGAAAAATCCACTCTGACATTTTGCATATTATTTTCGAAATAAACAGTCTTTTTCTTTGGAACACTTAGTGTGTCCATAAACAGAATTCAGCGTACTTTAGAGATATGATGATCTTTGTCTATCTATCTATGTATCTATCATCATGTTGGACAGCAAACTATAAAACCATCGAGTGTTAAAGTAAGTAAACTTTCTGAACAAATCTTCAATAGTTTAAGCTTTTGTTAAGCTGTTTAGCAGTTCACTCTGGTCTCCTTTGATCACGGACAGAGTTCAAAAAAGATATTTCCACTGCGAAAGGATTTTCGCACCTCCTGACAAATAAGAACTCTTTTGGTCATATCTCATAGTATTGCCACTTATTTGGTGGAATGTCTGTTGGATTTAAACCTTAATAGACAGAGGAGAAGCAAGTTTAAACTTGAAACAGGTTAAACCAGTTTAATCCAGGAAACTATTCAATTGTACTTGAGTAACGTCTTCCACCAGAGAGTTTTGGAGCCATAACTTCTGTATCTAAATGCATGTACACGGATTAATACTTTTGCGACAGAACAATACCGGTAGACTAGCGTTTGCTAAGTTATAAATTGCTGTCCACTTTCCGTGTTTGTTGAAACCATTGCAAATTGCTTAAAGTAACCCATCCAATTAAGGAATTCAATTTCTTCGAGCTATGAAAATGTAGAGTTACAGATTACTAGTGTCCGCAAATGGTAGTCTGCTGACAAGACATGCAAGCATAGAGGAATCAATAACAAACCACACTGCCACAGACATCTAACTCATGGTATCAATATGCACCCTTTTGGACCTCATAGAAAGAACTGGTTAGAATTAATATTGTTTCTATACATGACTTTCTAACACGAAAACGATTTTATCTCATGCCCGTTACCGTCCACATTATGTGAATTCGCGTGTTCTACAATGTTTATGACTCTGAGTTCATCCTTAACATGTGTAGAGGCATTTCTCCCTCCTTCAATTTTAACTGACCAGGCAAAATATTAAGCATGGCTGACCTTAACAAAGCACACATGAACAGTCATATGAACTTACAAACCTGTAAGTAGGGAGAAAGTTGATGACGACCATCAGCTTTCTCTGGCATTTTGAAATGTGCTCGTAAAATAACACACTCATTTAACGCTTCAATGAAACTATGATGTGTTGAATGTGAAATTCGCAAGGTTTTTAGTGTATGAATCGGTCAACTATTTTGCAAGTAAGCAAATACGTACCTGTGTAAAACTAGCTTTGAAATGAACAGTTTCTTTTCATTTTGTATTATCATTGTCCCTATAAAATATGAATCTTACGCAAGCAGTAGAACATAGTTTTCCAAAACTTTCTTCATTTCCTAGGTCGTTTTGTGTCATTTTTAAAACACTTAACGGAAAAGGAGTAAAAAAAGAAAGTTTTTCCATTTTCGTGTTCCTTTACCCTCGACAGTGTTGTCTGAGATGCCGCAAAGTTATAAGATGACACGCCCAATCTATACTTTGATAGTTTGAGAATCTTGGCTTTTCTTAAAGTAAAACTTGGCTAGTTCTCGTGTCCCTGGACGCAA
The DNA here is from genome assembly GCA_036561885.1 of Salina celebensis. Lineage (NCBI taxonomy): Eukaryota > Metazoa > Arthropoda > Collembola > Entomobryomorpha > Paronellidae > Salina > Salina celebensis. Next base: position 6,891 of record JAAXOA010001012.1, read on the forward strand.
AAACACCCAACCAGTTTTCATCATTCCTAACTATAAGGACGACCAGTTAAACATCTTCAACTCTCCTTATTTCTAATCATCCCATAAATTCTTGTGCATCTTGACAGATCTTATCAGAAAAGTTACATCCAACACGTCATCCTCTTCGTTAATGGTTGACTGATTGTCGAAATTACAAAACGTATCATCACCAAAATAATCATCGTTCTGAAGCAAATTCGGAAGGCGTTCAGGCGTTAACGTTATAACCCTTGATACCATCTGACCCACACCCCTTAAAAGGTCTTAAAACAAACTATTTGTTGATTGCTAAACTTTCATACTAAACCCCATGAAACAAACATTTTCACACGTTTGGATGCAAACTTTCATTTAAATCGCCCATAAAACTTGTTTTTGTTTATAAACACAGAGTTTTGTTGGTTTTAGCAGAGCAGTTTTCTAATCCTGTGAATATATTAAAATCTTCAAGTTCTGTGGGATTGTAAAAAGCATCAATGAATGTGGAAGTGGCTGAAAAGGATTCCGTCTCATGTGAATGTGAATTGAGCGCGTTAATGAATTAAAGCAATCTATTTGGAGGAATGCGAGTTATGAATAGATCTAAGGATGAAGAAACCAAGGAAGGAAACGACAAAGCTAGAAATTTGTACGATCAGTTTAACAAAAGAAGAAAGCCTTTAACAAAGCAATCTCTTTCAACACTACTCTCCCACAAGAATCATTTCAAAACTTGAACGAAGGCAATAAAATAGTAAGAAGTGCTTAGGCATTCATGGTACGCTCGGGATCATAGAATATATCCATGTCACAGCCTGTATTCCAATGGGATCTTCCCAAATTCAGATTGAGATGATGAAAATGCTTCAACCCAGACAGAGATGCGATCATTCAGTTTTTGCATGAAGGAGGAGAAAATGGCTTTTGTGTACCTTTCTAATTGAAATGGTGATAGGATGAGATGTTATCCAGATCGTCTTCTTTGTCTTCCTTTACATTCCTAAACTCTAGACTTTCCCCTTGATTCAATTTGAATGAACCAGATATGAATTTAAATAAGCTTAATCAAAATTAAATTTCTGAAGATGTTCAGTCTTGTACAGATGCAAAGCTCTGTAGCAGGAAATGGTGCTAGAATCACTAAAAGTAGCTCCTCGTAAGACAGACAGAGCTTACTACCTACGACCTAATCCATTTCTCTTAATTTTCACCAATGACAGTTAAAAATGGCAATATACAGCAAACTAACATCCTGAGCCTTGGACAAGATTGGTGCTAATTGAACCAGAATCTTATGCTGATTTTGTTACAGAATTCAATTGGGATTTAAGCCTAAGGGCAGATTTGTGAAGGAATCCTGTGGTATTGTACAAATTTTAGAAGAAGCTCTAGATATATTCTTCATTCTACAAAACAATTATGAATGTCAGCATGGAATGAACAAGATTTCGAAACACAGACTACCAGTAAAATCATCAAATCTCTTTTCTTCCTTGCAAGGTGGTCGTTCACGTCACGGCGAAATGAATCTGCGACCCTTCTCCACCTACACATAGTGTAAGATAAATTCCTCTTATAAAAGTTCAAAATGAGTACGAGGAGCGGAGGGATTATAACTCTGCCTTGATCATTAGTTTCTCATAGTAGAGAGAGACAGGGGCCAAAAGGCAGGGCAAATACTATAAAGAAAAGTGTGACCCAAATATTTTGAGTAATACGGGGACAGTGGAAAGTAGTAGTGGTGGTTATTGTCGACCATCAGCAATGATGATGACTAGTGCATACATATCCCATTGCCTAAGCAGTGCTTCCAATAAAACTGAAAGGAAGAGCAATAGAAAAACGGTGTTTACGAGAGACCAGACTGGAGTAGGTCTCCATCTGAGAGTCAGCTAGAAGGGAAACTCTCTCTCAGAGAAAATGGAACTATACCACTAAAAGTAAACGAGTTTGTTGAATCCCAGCGCTAATTTCCGTTAACTAATGACAATTTGTCCATGCTACTTTCCTGTTTCTTCTCCAACCGGACTGTGAAAGTTAGAACTGAGATACACACATCTCAGCGAAATGGGATGCAGAGCAACAATAAACTGAAGTTTTACTGATGCGGAACAGATAAGTGACAACGAGAACACGACTGTTTCATGTTGCAGAGATAAAGAGGTTTTGCATTATAGTAATCGAAAAGGATGGATGTTAGACAAAAAAAAATATCTAGTCCAGTCCTTAACGAGGAATCTGTTCTGTATAAAATACAATGTCTCAAGTATAATCAAAATGTTATTTTGAGGACAAAAGAACCCGGTGTCGCAGTGGAATATATAAAATACTAGGTTTTCTCTCGCATTGTGTCACAATTTGCAACTATTTATTCACTCCTCTTGAGCAAGAAAAGTTATTGCCTAACAAAACGTTCATCATGAACGACTGACTTTCACTAGAGAGGTACTAGCTTGTGAAATTCTCCGTTTTAGTTTATACAGGCTCCATTTGTCCGGGAATTGGAAGGAGGTATATACGTTAAAGGGGTTATATCAGTTTCTACTAATTTTCATGTAGCGGACCCCTGGTATTTTGGAACACTGATGAATCTCTGTTACCAACTGGCTATGGTAGTTTTAAGCGCTGTGATCTAGCGAGCAAGGTTGCCTGCCCTGGAGGACACACCGGAGTAAATTGACTGATAGAACATATGACCCAAATGAATTGAAACCTTATGCAAATGAACACAAAGCACAGGTTTTCACAAGGACTCTCCTATCGGCCCGATATTATTTTATGTCGTTCGGAAGGGTAAGTCCTTAAAACTTATTTCCAGGCAAAATGACTCGGATCTCCCTGAAGTAACTAATAATTTTTTTGGGAAGGAATGGCAAAAGCCTTGGGTAGAACCAGCTGCCGGAGAAAGTCAAGTCATCGTTGGGATTTGTTTTGTAGAAGGGTTTTCTTCCGAAAAAAACATGACTTTCACTCTGATACCTAATAAAAAGGAACGACGGCTCCTGATGCTGTCTCCCCAACCTACCAAACCCATTTACGGAACTATTTTCTTCTATTAAACTTTGAATAAGAGCTGCCCTTCCTAAAATGAGAAAGACCGACACAGTTGGGATCGTAGTCAAGATGGGAGCTAAAACAAACTTTTCACATTTAGGTAATCATCATTATCTATTGTTAGAATTTTACTTAACGGATAGCTTAGAAGAAACCAAGAAGAAAACAGCCGTTGATAAAAATCAACCCTTTTTGACCTTCCAAATAAAGGATCTATTACAAGCTCTCTTGATAGAGTGATTATATAAATCAATGAGGCGGAAGTAGTGACCGCTTCATGAAAGCCGTTTATTCCAGCCACAAGATCTTCCTGCCACCAACACAAATATGAAATATGTTGGGATTCACATACATATAAACACTATCTCTATACTATAGTCCTTGTGATAACGATAATGACCCTCCTCCACTCATGCTAAAAGTTATGCATCACTTTTGTACACAAACCGTAATCTCTGTTGTTTTTTGGTAAAACCCTGCTTTTATCTAGTACACTTTGGATTCCAAGTGTTATTCGCGGTTGTCATTTGCAGTGAGTTTTTTTGCCAACTTTACGACAGTGTTTTTCGCAATAGCTGTTTTAATGTGTGCACTCCCCGCCTTCGCTTCCTCTGGTTTTACTGCGGTATTATTCTTTGTGGGAAACATTATTACTTTGTCTCCCACCTTTTCATTTTATGATCCTAAGTGGATCTAGTCATTGAGGAGTATTTATTAAAGCGGAGAAAATGATACGATGAGTTTTTTTTTCTTCTGGGTAAAGATTTGAAAGAAGCATGTTGAGAAATCACATGGAATCCTACACCTAATGGCCCATTCTCTTAATAGCTTGAGGCAATGAGTGATGAAGAACGTGGGCTGAGTTTTCTTGGCGAAAGTAGAAAAAAGGAATCAAGATGCCGCCCTGTAAATGGTCAGTATGACCAAACACGCCTATGTTTTTCCTTACAGGTTGATAACATTGTATAGATTTTGTAGCATATTTGCAGAAAGTATTTGTAATGAACTTGCTGTAGTTAGCAGTAATTGTGGCTCATAGCAGCTTAAAAAGTCTGCTACTAAAAACATGTAATAAAACACTGAGAGTTGGCCTTTCTCTATGAACAAACCATAAAAAAAGTTCGTCAACAGAGAATAGCGAAGTAATAAAAACAAGAGTAAAAGGTAAATGGAAATGATGGCGATGATTTAGTTGCATGGTGGGGAAAATGAGTGTCGTCATTTAGGACGATGATGAAACGGTTATGAACCTTCATATGACATTTTTCTTTGGTGATCCCTATTAGAAGGTCGATTTTATGAACACCTGCAACCAAATTACTCCTCAGAACAGATTCTTATCAAAACTCATTTATGTAGAAATGAATCATATTGGTTTGAGCAACTTGAGTAAAAAAATTAAATTGCAAAAAAGGAACCATAGAGGAAATGTGAATTTGTAGCATCCAAAGAGATTCCCAAGGAATATTGGTTTTCATCAAAGTTGAGAGGGAAAGCATGTTCAGGCTTAAGAAAGTTTGAAGAAGGGTTTAATCCTATCATGCACGTTAATGTGGTTGGATGTGGTCAACAAAACCAGGACTTCCACTTTAACACGTTGGTGCAATTCAAAACATGCTGCCTATTTACACACATTCTGCTAAAACAAGCATGAAACTCTACCGCACCAGTTTGCTTCAAATTTGCAACGCTTAATTACACTTTCGTAACACAGCCCAGTATCAAAATACATGTAATGGGATTGTCCTGTTAACTTTAGGCGAAACTTTTAAGCAATTTATTACATCGCATCGTGCAAAACTAAAATCCTTTCCCAGTGTAAATTCCTATTTGCAAAAGGCTTTAATTGTCTTTTTAACTGTTCTCAGATGGGCTGCTATTCGTAGGCAAATCGGGTCTTGTGTACAAATATCGACTTCACTTGACTGACACCTCCATCAGTGCAACGACTTTCTAAATATACTGAGATGTGTTCCTTCTCAGTAGAAGCATCAACATAAGCGCAACATTAACGACTTTCTACACTAGAAGAAAATTCAACCGGATGCCTGATCCAGTTTTTTTCACTCTTTTCGGGGCAAAGGGGAATGATAAATAACACTGTGGAGAAAGCTGACAGGCAATCCTAAAGGATTGCGAGGACACGTATAATGCAGGCATCTAAGTGCATTACGTAAATATCCTATTTTTTAGTACATATCAAATCGCCCGCATCTTCAAAACGGAAACTCCTAAAAAAAGATGCTCCGCATAGGACCATATCTCATCTGCCACTGAACCAAAACCCTGAGAAGACGCGTGAAAAACTGTGCTAAGCTCGCACAGATGCATACTGATAAAGAACGAAAGCCAGAGTGAAAGTTGCCGCAACTCAGCACCAACAGACTGAGAAGTTTAAATAGAAATTTTTCTACTGGGGTGGTCTAACCATCGATCTGACAATACGTGAGGGACATACCAAAGATAGAAACGTAATTATTTCCGCATTTGCGGAAAAAACACTACATAAACTTGCGGCGATACTAATAATTTATGAGAAAGAATGTAGAGAAAGTATTTGCTGGACTTACTTGGATGTCCAATAGATTTTGGTGATAACATTGTAAGAGGTACGTTTCCAGTTCTTCTTTTTAAGAATCTTTCCCAACTCTATTTCAGCAGCATGGCCGGAGTAGGCTTCGGACAGGTCAAACACGTTGATTCCTCCTTCATATGCAAGAGTTATCACCTTCTCGTACTCGGAGTTTGACTCTTGAGTAAGCATCCACGTGGCTAGTCCAATGCTCGACACTCGGAGGCCACTTTTCCCCAAGTTGCGGTACCGAAGACCGGGGGACACTGTCCGGCCGCTAGCCATGAGGGGTGACTGCTGCGGAGTTTGACCGTTAGTCATATGTCCCAATGGTCCTGTTGAGTCCGCTTGAAGGAACAATTGTTCCATCTCATCGAACCCCTCTTCGTTACATGCCAATGGAGCTTGTCTGAAAATATCCACAGAAACGGTTAACTTTTTTTTTGCGAACGAGAAGGAAGAAGGATACTAGAAAGACTCTACGTTTTCGCACTGTACGATAAAAAAAACCCTTATACCACTTGGTGAAAGCATTCCAATTTTAGCTGGATATAAAAGATTATTCTGTTTACTTACAAAGAGATAAGACAATTGATTAGCTCTTGAAATTCATCTAATTCGTAAAAACCCTCGTCCACTTGGAAGTCAACTTCCATGTTATTTTAAAGCGCAATTAATGTGTTAGACTAATTCTAGTATTTGGTACACCAGGTTAACTCTTTAGTGGAAGACTGATTCAAAAGCCAAGCTAATTTAATTTGATGCATTGGATTAGTTTTTAACAAGATTTCGTTGACAAGCTCAATATTTTAGAAGAAGCATCCAGTTTTATGCTGACAAATCTTTTTTATAATTGATGTTCTTTCAACACGGTTTGCTCTCCAATTAATCCTCAAAATTGTATTGTCTCTTGACAAGGTATGAGCGCAACTCAATATGTAAAATACGAGGAAAATAGAATGTGTCGGATGCATATAATTTGTGTATTGTGTATGTAGACTTTTATATGAAGCGTACAGAACTAGTGAGCAGTTCATGGCATTTCGGTTTAAAAAAGTAGCATTTTGATGCAATGCATATACCTATAATTATACCAATACTTGTACTTACTACTCTCTTCCCTCATGTCAGTAGATCGTTTAGGTAAATATTAACCGGGTCTCGGTTATTCGGAAAGTTTGATTTATTTATTGTATCCCTGAGCCAAGTTTTATGTAAAGGGAACGCCGGGAACGCCCATTAAGCGAAAAAAAAAACCATAGGAGAAACTAGATAAAAAATCAAGGACAGATTATCCTAAAGAAAAAAATATACATCTGTGAAAAAAAAAACTTTCTCTACCATTGCATGGGAAGAGGCAATAATAAAAAAGTCATTTCTTCATTGCACGAAACTATCATATCTCATAGCTTTGCTACAGCTGTATCTGGTGTGATTGAAACGGTCATCAGCAACGCAAAAAATCCCATCATAACTTTGAAGAATCAAAAATGCAGAGATAAATGTTTGAAGCACGGCTTTAGCACAATGGTTAACAGTTTTGTTTGAAACGTTGTCTACAAAATGCTCATGATGAATGAATAGATGAATAGCATAACATGAAAAACCTTGCAGATGAATGATTTCTTCCTCTGCTCGCCTGTATTTCTCAACCTAAATGTTATGATTTTTGTTCATTAGACTTGCAAAAATTCTCAGACAATGCACATGTGAAAGCAGAACAGACCCCCCACTAACAAAGACAGAAATTCAAATCTCAGGCAAAGGAAAACATTTTCATTTGAATAAAGTCACAAGGCAGATGTTTTGTCAGTGAGAAAGCCTGATTGTTTCCTGTACTCTCGATTTACATGAGAATCATCCGTCTGAAAAACATGGGTATCTGTAAAGAATGAATCTTATGAAAACTAAAAGAAAAAATAAAATGATCCTTTTTTCCAGAGTTTTCACACGTTTGATTTCATATGCCCCTGCCTGCCATGTGGTGCCACATTAACCGCCAGCACCAGCGGCACTTGAGATTACCCTTCCAATTCCAATCAGTACAGGGAAGAGAGTGGGAAAGCTGAGGAACTGGAGAATGCTAGAGACCTGCCGCTCTTGAAGCTAGAAGTGTGTCTGCCGGTGGCCCATAACACGCCATCATAATCATTTGAGCAGAAATCCAACAAGATTCACATAAAAAATACTCGGGGAAAAATACTCTTTTGCACAATAACAAGGAGCTGTTCCATTGAGGAAAGTGGCTCTGCACTTGTTATCCCATCCATCCATTTATAACTCGTTTCCTCCTTGTGAAGATGAGTGCTACTCAGTTTCTCACGAGAATTCACTCCCTCTTTAACTCTTTCTTGTCAATTTCATCTCATTTTCCCGTTCAAACATTCCAACGTCTATCACAAGTCACTAGACAGAAGAGTCAGTTTGTAAAATAAGAAGCATCTTTACTCCCGATTGCCCCACTGCCTTTAGTTCTATTGTCATTTATTATGTCTGCACGCAACAAGAAAGAAAAGAACATTCCTTCATCATTTTGTCTTAATTTTGACAGAGTTGTTGAAATTGCCTTAAACATTGTAATTGGACCTTTAAGGACAGCTTTAAGGGTAATGCAAATCCCATGTATCGAGAGTTTTCGTATCAGAGTTATCGCATTAATGTGTAATGTTTGGTCAATAGTATTTCGCGATACTCATCTGACTCATTTTTAAAAGCAAATGCACATTAAAGCAACTTACAATTATGTTGCATTCCACATGAAATCCATGAAAGCAATATACTGATGCCTACATATAGCGTCCGATCAATGGCATTAGAGGACCGTGTGTAGTTTGTATAGCAGCTATTTCAGCTGGTGACAGTGAGAAATTGAGATTTGGCACTTGGCCTTTTTGGCGAAACATCAAAAGTCGTTTTCTCGTTCATACTCTTGGAATAGCCTGCCGTTGTGGCGTTATGCAGCGTATACAAGATACATAATAGAGAAAATAACTATACTCTGCAATTTGGCATGTCTGCATAGATGTAGTCTTTTTATCGCTTATTAATTACACTCAGGATTTTGAATATGCAACGTAGTCTCATCGCACAGCAGTTTTTAACTGAATGCACCTCTCAAATAGGAAACTAATGGAGAACAATAAAGCCAAACTACATCATGAAAATATAGGGCATGGGTGATGTTGAAAATGTTGTAACGAGGTCACAAAGCCAATATTTCACAGACAACAAACACCAGTAATGCGCTCAAACATTGAATTTGAAAAAAACTCGCGTTGGGATGTTTTTATCAAGGATTTTTGAACAGTCATCATGTATCTTTGTATTTCCAGTGCTTCATGTGCATTTGTTTTCTCTTATTGGAGGAATTTGCTTCATGCATCACAGATTAAGTTGTTTTTGTAAGGATGTTAGCTTGACTCTCTGCTATGACAAGAAAGCGAAGCAGCATCACTTCATCATACACATGAAAAGAAAGTAGACTGGAAGTAGACAGTGACACCAGTCGAGTCGCTTCTGGAATTCAATGATCCGTAAAACCGCATTGTGTCAACTTGATGTAAACTGCCGCCACCGCCGACTGTTTGGAAACGATCTAAAGATCACTACTTTATATATGTTGACATCAATATATACATATATACGAAAAATATACGACTCCCGCCCTAGTTTTTTATATGAACTTTGTTAGATACAAATACAAACATTAAACATTGTTTTATCTTTGTGAAGACTTAGGCTATAACGATTAATTTGTCATGTAGGCAGTCGTAGCTCTTTAAAACATGATAAAATCTAAATGCATAAATACCCTACGGTGTAATATTTGTGTTGAGAAGATGAGTTATGAGAAACTTTAACTAAAACATTGATTACAAAATAGAGTATGTAGTTTAAAATGCATTAAACGATAAAAAATAAAACTGTTACAAAAAGAAGAATCTTCGGCATTTAAAACTCTTTTTTTGTTTATCTCCGTCTGTGTTCGTCTTTCGTGGATTGTGATAGCATCGAAATTTGCGTGCAAAACATTTGTAGCATTCTTTTATGTGTTTGTTGTGCCATAAAGCACAGAAAAGGACTCATGCGGTGTGTTTCTTAAATCAACATTAGTTTTCCAAGAGTAGCGAGAGAAAGACTAAAATAATTTTTATGTTTTTGTTTCATTTTTTGCTATGTTTTTAGCATAATGTGTATGCACGGCATGTTTTTTACGTTCATTTCATTGCTTTCTTTTTTTATTTTCACAACGTGTATGTAGAACTGTATTACTCTACATGCAAAATTGTTATGCATTCAGTTGAGTGCAGAAACTAGACGAAAGAAAAAGGCCGCGCCGTCCATTACAAGGGCTGTGCGTTCAGGAGTGAGCCACGAGAGCTAAAGAAGGAGAGAGTAACATGTGCTTGCAAATATCCCTACATATTGCGGACGGCGACTACTGCAGATCTCGATGCGGTGTTTTTCCTAGTAGGATCATCATCAGCATGCTGGAATGGAATGGGTCATATAAATTCCTCCAGTCGTTTGTACTGGAGAAAGTGCCAAATATGTAGTATACGTTTAGTCAGTGCATGGGTGGGTATATATTAGTATGCCCTTGCCTTGCTATTTTATCTACTAGCGTGAATTTTGCTTGCTTTATAGTTGAAACTCAGCATGTATGGTGTACTGAACAAAAAAAGTATGTGCTTTTACTGTAAAAGTCCGAAACGACGGGCATAATGCATATTTCTATAAATAAATATGGAATTTCTTATTGTTCCCCTTGTTTAGCGTTCGTGTGTGTGGAGAAAGTGGCAAAAGTAGTGATGTCTACTTGGCTGCCTCATACTATTAGCATTGGCATTCCAGTAATGGAACAATCCAAAGAGAGCAAACTTGTAAAGTCCGAAAAACGCGGTAAAGACTGTTATTGCATAGAAAGTTTACTCGGTGAGTAAAAGTATTGACTTTGCAAATCTTTGTGTTCATTAATTTTTCGTGGAAGGTCCTATTGTGAAAAAGGCATGTGGTCATGTGTCGGTACCTTGCGTAAGAAAGGAAAACATCGCAATGATAAAAAAAACTGGAATTGAATTGTTATTGAAATCGAAAACACTAAATTTTTGTAGGCAAACCTACAGTGATTCCTTTTCGGGTTCTGTCTGTCACACCGATTTGAAATGTGTATACTTTTTCGATAAAATAGGCCAAACCTATCTGTCTGTATGCAGTTACTGTCAATATCTCAAAGAAACTAATGAAGGTTATGACTTTTTTTTATAGTTGCCTTTAAAATGAATAAATTATTTCCGCTACGTTTCGCCACTATTTTTATGTTTCAACTTATTGTTATGGGCTGTCTTCTCGTATTGAAACCTTGAAACATTTTGTTATGAGTTGTTACACTGATTGAAGTCAGATCCTACAGTTTATGGAGATACAATTTGATACAAAGTATG
>JAAXOA010001013.1:0-17959 GCA_036561885.1 Salina celebensis
GTGAACCCTCCCTTCTCAGTCTAATTACTAATTACCGACATGAAGATGGATGATGCAAACCAGATGAATATTTTTACACATTTTAAATGAAGAAAGAACCGTTTCACTCGCTCTTCATTAGACGAGAATATTTTTCATTGACGTGGGCCTTTTCGCAAACGGTGTCAATGTCGATAAGGGTGGCTTTTCTAGATCCGTCCCGTATGGGACGGGCAAATTCACTGGTATAGTATAATATTATACTTTTCATAACAACAATAAAAATATTTTGATAATTCCTTTAGCAACAGTGTAGATCTCTTGATCTTGCTTGATTAACTGGATAGGATAGGAACTAGATTAACTAGGTTAAGCTTCATTATTTTCATACCTTAGGCTGTCCAGTATACGCCAATATGTGTGCGTAAACCAGTAATGATTTTCAAAAAATTATCAAAACCACAACAGAACTTCAAATATTAATGCCTCCGTGAAACAATTGTGTTGTTCCTTCCTTCACACACAAGTTGACACTAATATTTGTACATAATATTTGCAAAATCGTAGAATGGTTCAAGTTCAACAAGTTCGTCGGAAAACGTAACGCGTCTTCAAGCAACCTTGAAACAAAATTGTGGAGTATTAGAGGCTTTCATTTGTTTACTCATGGCGTCATGCCGTTTCGAGCAGTGGTGTTGTAATGCTGATTTGCAACTTGAAACTGGTTTGCGATGTTTTCTGGCAGACGATGAATCATTCCTTCCTGGAAAAAGCTGGCCACCAGTTCATTCATTCAATTGATGTCCTATTAGGGTTCATTGTGCAGATAGAGCAACATGCAACTTGGGATAAATTCAGATGTCATGATACATTCTGTGAAACAAGTACTTTATTATTCATGGCAAAAACTAATAGCTAAAACCTGCTTGTGGAACCGCTTATACTGTCGGAGACAACTAAGAGAAATTATTCAGCTTTGGCTTAACAATCTATCCGCAATCAAAGTATGGCAACGTTCATACTTAACATAAAATGACACTGACACTGACGGACAGCAAAAGTCTTTACAAAATAGCTTCGGGAGCTAACACATCCTAGATGTGCACCTCAAAATTAACTAAAACTAAAGTTCCTAATCTTTAGAAGAAAATTGAGCTGAACAAAACGGAATAACAATACAAAAAAGAGCGAGGAACAATCTTTTACCGTGCCCTCGCCGTCGCCTTTGAATAATGTACAATGTGAAAGTAACGAGGTAAATTGATTACTCCAAACAGGGTCACACCATTTCAAAACGATTTAAATTAATGGGCATGGAAAGACAGGCAAAAACACGGGAGTACCGCAATTGACAAAAACTTTTTGTTTCTTCATTTCTGCACTTTCTTTTCAAATTCTTTTATGTAATGTAAGATGTGATCTAGTGGTTTGGAAAGGCTTAGTTTTGAACGAATTTTAGTAATTTTTTTCGAAGTAGCCCCTACTAATGTTTGTTTCAAAACTTTAAAAAAAAAAAAATATTATTCTCTAAATATTCTAGTTTATTATTTAATAGTTCGCTAACTAATTATTTATTCACAACTGGGTGTATACGCTTGGTCTTTATATTTTTTAAAGAAATCATTGTTAGCTTGTTTTACTTCATGCCATTTTATAGTGTGTTTCATGACGCATGCAAGATTATTAAAACAGTGCATTATGTGAATAATTTTAGGAACGTCGCAAGGCTTGGTAAACTCGTAAATTGAATTTATTGTACAAATCAAATTATTTTAAAACAGGCGTTTCCAATGTTTGGCTGGAAAGTATAGTTGAAGAACCAATCAAAATGGATTAGCTACAATTAACTATTCACAAATTTTGTTTTGCTAATTAATTGTTTACTTATAACTGGATAACTGGTCATTTTAAACGGACATGCAAATACGGCTATTTTGAACCATTGCCAACTTGTTGAGTACAAGAACCTCGAAGTCCTCCTTGACATGAAACGCAAGCCCACCTGAATATGCCAGCAGATATCAAATTCATTCATTACATTAATTAATACCAAATCACTGATTTTAGCTTTTCAAACTTACCGATTTCTACGTTGCAAGTTTTTGTTGATGTATCCAAGTATCCTGGAATAAGCCAGTTGAGAGCAACGGCCCTACAAACAAATACAATTGTTCTGTTAACCTGTCCCCCGATAACATTTGTGATGCCGTGGGAGCCCGCGTAGGGTATCCAACTTGTTGTATCCTGGGAATCATGCAAAACCTAATCAAACAAACAACAAAAACAAGCAGTGCTTATTTAATTCAAGAGTGTAAAAATAAATTTAACATGTGAAAAATACAAGTGTAAGTGTAACTTAGCTTATAACCTCGAAGTCAGGAGTGTAGTGTTTTTCCCCTTTGTATGCTCCATTGCAGGAAGGGCCTGGCCATATTTTCCCAACAATTACGTCATTTTCAATTTTAGTTCTGCAGGTGTAGAGTAAGTGGTCTCCTTCCTTTCCAGCAGGTCTCAACGACGATGTGTCATCCTTCTTGGTTGACCAATACGTGTGGTTTCCGAATCCGGTCTGGATATTCAGGAGCCAGACGAAAATAGAAAACAGCAGAACAGAAATTCCTCTACTATTCGACATTTTTAGAAATGTTAATTGGGACTGGTCAGCAAGGTTTTCGTGATGTGGCTTATATTGGTGGAAAAGTCTAGCCAAGACTGTGGTGTATGCACGGCTATGATATATCTACGGTATGCAGAAGCAATCTTAAGAGTTCTTTGACATAAGGATTTAGGTGTTATTGATAGTTCCATTCTAATCCATTTTTTGTAAGAAGGATACATATTTTGATAAATCTCTAAGAGAGCATCGGCGCCTCAATTATCTTATCAAATTTATTGAGGTTATTAATTATGTCTAGAGAATAACCCTCGAAATCCTTCCTTTAATGAGAAGTCGGATTTCATAAAAAATGACTCATTTTTAACTGGCTCATTTCATTTATATGCTATAACAGGAGTATTCTTAAGTTCTGGTTCTGGCTATGAAATCATCATTTGTGTCTGTCTGTCTGTGATTTCGGTACAGCTCATTTAGTAGATGATTTCTTCTCAGGGCATTCATGGCATATACTTCGTCACGTTGATTTGATACATAGGAATGAATTTACAATAAACGGTGTGGAATGGTTTGAATCCATTGTTTTATATTAAATGGACTTCATAGATTCAGTTTCAAGTGATAACTGAGTCAATTCATGCATATTATATGAGACGTGGGTACCTTAAAGAAACGTGGGTTCGCTTTCGCTACGTCAAAACTTCGTGGTGCAACGGACTGGTTTTTTTTTGTAATCTTATCAAAACACAAACAGGATTTGTATCAAGACCAGACTTTGAAGTAAATACTACAGTAAGTATGACTCCGATAAAACCATAAACATCGGGTTGCCAGTGGCAATGGAAGTTCATTTCAAGTCAAAACTGTCAAATGTGCCTGACTGTTGCCATATTATCGCTGTTATAATTAAGTTTTTCCAATTGGATATTTCATACCAAGTCGATGACTTTCTTGCCATTCATGAGGATGTCACACATTTCTGAGGGTTATACGGATGTCCAATACTTACAACAAACTGATTCAAGGAAATTTCAAGTTCTGCATAAAGTGTCAATTGCAGATAACAATCTTTGTAAAATAAGGTATCAAGAAAATATTCAGGGAAGCGTTCTACTCGCATACGGCTCATATTGATTCTCGCCTCTATTGACTCCTACAGGAGAAAGCGTAGTAGAGCCAATTCTATGATATTTTTCAAAGTTCCAATTAAACTTTATGCATACAATCCATAGTATAAGGAATTTTTTGCTTAATACATAAGTATGAGAATGCCAATGCATTGGAACGGCAAAGATTTGGATACTTGACGTATCCGGGCAGCCAATCAGCTGTCGAATCTCAATTAAAAATTGACCGTTAATCATATTTTCAGAAAGCTCATTGGCTACCCGGATACTTCATGCGCTGGCAAGCCTCGCCGCAGAAGTGTATTGCCAATTCTCAGACTATAATATTAAGCAAAATCCTTCGACTATGCATACAATCATGGTATGTTCTTTGTGGTTAGAAATATTTATTCAAAAGACAATTTTGTTTTCAATCCAAGTTTTAAATGAACACAATTTCAAATTGATTTCACAAATTTACAACTGATGTACACAACTTTCAATTTTGTATATCCTTTCAAGGATCTAATTTTAACGTGCGCAACTTTATGTATGCTAAATATATGTATATTTCATACATTAAAATATTTACTCAGGTATACCTAATATATTTCCTAAAATAATTATTGGTGTTTCCCAAGACGGCTTTCAATTACTGACGTTATATGGTTTAAACTCGGAAGACTTGAAAACCCCAGACGGCTAAGTTTATCCCCTGGTGCAGGCTGAAGCCCTTTTGCTGTCGCTATATCATTGTGTAAATTGGCAAAAAACCATTTCATCAAATCGTTAAAATGATTCTTGCTGTGAGCGGTAAATATCCAATTAACAAAGTCCGGGTGACGCTTTGTTTGTGCCCATAGCATTCCATCAGGGCAATTGGGCCAGTAGGTTGTCCAATCGTCACCCACAAGATCACATGAGTCTGGTATTAAAGTGTGTTGTGATTTGTCTCTTGTTCCAATTAATCCTTCAGCCTGATGACAAGCATGATGCCGCTTTGTGTCGTCTTCGTTGTTCTTATGATCAAATTCTCCCCAGCAAAGTGCCCCGCACCAGAAACAATGTTCACAGCAACCAAGAATTTTTTGAATCTTTTCTTGTCTGGATGGTGCAGTGATTTCAATGAATTCCCTAATTGATCCCCTGTCATCTGCCATCTTCCGCAGAGCAGCTGATTTGAAAATATTAAATTCTGATTCATTAGCCTTTGAAAAATCCAAACCACTTTGTGGATTGTACTCAACCCCATCCACGAGGGTTAAGTAGTCCTTAACAAAGTCCCTTAAGGCTTCTGCACTGTTAATATTCCGAAGGGCTTGGGTGGTTCGCTCAAACTCACTATTAGCCGTTTTGATAAACTCTGACTCGCCCTGGTCTTTAGCCAGGCTGTTGACTCTTGTATTAAACCAGTTTGTAATAGAAGACTTGGGGCTACTGAAGTGATTAAGTGCCCGGCTCTTGTTACCACCCTGAATTTCTTTGGCTAGGTCAACAAAATACTCGAGACGAACATTTTCACTACTGATCAGCCAGGTGTGCCCGCTTACAAATTTGACGTGTTCTTCATCGCCTTGCTTTTGCGCCAGTTGACGAATAGCAGTGAGTAACTTTTCTCCAACGAGATTCCCTTCACTCTCGTATCCAAACCCATGGAGAAGCCAAATCTTTATTTTCTGTAATTTGAGAATATATGTTACGTTAGCTGGCTTAAAGATACTGGCATACTTATTTAAAACTATATACAAGCTGTATATTAGCCGAATCCTATATTTTCACCGAATGATTGCCAATATTTTCAGTTTATGTTGATACATACCTTTCTGTACTCCTCTTCTCTTTTCTCCAGAATGTGTTTCGGATTGTACTGCTCATTCCATTCCTTCTCATTGTTGTGCATTACACGAGTAAATTTTATCAAACCAAAAACAGTAGCAGCCCACTTGAAATCAATCCGTAGCTTGTTTTGAACAACATGCGTTTCAAATTTTGCCAGAATTACTTCAATCATTTCGTTAACTTTGCGAACCATTCCTTCCTCATACTGCTTGCTTCCGTATCTGGCAATAATACTATCCGCAATTTCTTCCAGTTCGTGCTCTAAGTAATGGACGTCCTTGAAGTCCAAGTAGTTAGAGCAAACGATATTTTTGAACGCTTTGATTTTACTCAACTGCGGCAAAGCGTCTGCCCTGACAAGCCGTTCTATTTGGGGTTGGACATAGTACACATTTGAGATTTCATCCAGGATTTTCCGACGCGCCGGCTCCACTTTCATCTGCGTAGACACGCGTTGTCTAACTTTGTACCATGTTTCCTCAACGATGTCCTCCACTTCCGTGTCGGTATAGCTGCGCTTGACTTTTAATCGATTTTGTATAATCTTCGCTACAATTTCGTCAAACTCGGCACATTTTCCGTGGGATACGACGAGAGCATCGGCCATTTGATTAAGGTTCTTCAATACACCTTGTCGACTATGCTGTATATGCTTTATGATCGTATCTTGTGTCTCTTGTTCACATCCCTTTCCTTCGACGCTTTTAAACACGTTATTTCGTTGCTCCCATGCATCAGAACACTTTTGACAAGATGTTGGGCAGTTGTGAGGTAACTTTCTGAGGTCTTCGTCTGTTTTTCTCACAAATTCTTTCTTGATTTTCTCCCAGACATGATTTTCCTCCTTATGAGATAAAAACTGATTAAAACATGAACGTAATCCTTTCTGAAGCTTCTCTCTGTGGGCACGGAACGCATCGTCAATTGCAGATTTAACGTTTGCTATCGAGGATCCACGATCAATAAAGTCCTGGATTTCCCGGATATTTTTGAAACTCAAAACCAACCCTTGTTTTGAAACTTCGTCCCAGTAACTATGAATGATCTCGTGCCAGCCGTGGAAAGTTTGTGCTGTCTTTGTCCTTGTAATTGTCTCCAATATCATGTTGTATAAATCTGCAACAGCTTCGTGGTACTTCTCCGAAGGTGGAGCGTTTACAGTACCGCCATTTTTAAATGGTGGAAATAAACGTGCCAAGTCCCCATTTTTAATACGTTGCTCCAGTACTTGAAGGGATTTGCTGTTGCGAATTCCCATTTTCATATCTTTCTTCTCGGTTAATATGACTGCCTCTTGAAGGGCATTAGCAAATTCTGTTTCTCCTCGCATAACTTTTGAGCTATCCCGCTCTGATAAGTGCTGGACCATGCATATATCCGGAGAAATATCTGATTTCTCCAGCCGGGCCATTGCAACAATGACAACTTGTAAAATATCTGATAAATCTCTGATTGATTCTCCGAGAACATTGATCAGCGTTAGATTACTGACACTCATCGTGAAAGTAGCCAATTGTCGGTCTTTTTGATCGCACTCTTCGTCATTTAATTTTTCTGGTGCTCCAAGACCCTCAGTGTCCAAGACCACAATGGCGTCAACTCCCAAGTCATCGGCTAGTCCCTTGTCTAGAAACAGAATTCGCATGAACAGACCTCTTGTGCATCGCCCAACAGACACAGCAAATTTGCATGCGAAAAGAGCATTCAGAAGGGTCGACTTTCCTGATGATTGCAAGCCAATGATGCTCACTACGAAAATCTTTAGGTTTCCATATTTCTTGCAAATACTGTGGCAAACAGAGTCAAACCAGGCGTTACACATGTCCAACAACTCACCATCTAGAACTTCTACAGCATTTCCGTCAACTAAAAGCTCCCCAGCTGAAGCTGCTAGTGTAGACAATGACTTATTCTTGAATGACTGATTGTATGCGAATATTCTTCCTACTTCACGGTAAATATGTTCAAGGCCAAGACATATTTTATCCAGCTCGTCAAAAGCACACACTAGTTTCACTTTTACTACTTCGTGTAAATTTTCCGATTCAGCTGACTTGACCAGAGACATTGAGCGAATCTTTTCCTCTCGCAGTTCCTTGATTCTATTTCGTATTTTTGTCGACTCTATCGCCGTTAAATTGGAGAGTTCTCGGTCCAAATGTGAAATAGCTAATACTCGTTGGTCAGCTGGCAATTGCAGAATGTTTAGAAACCTTTCAAATAGTTCTCTTAAGATCGAACTTTTGTTCCAAATCTTGGGTAAGTTTTGATGATAGGACTCAAGCTTGGGGTTCATTTTTTGAAGCTTCATTGAAGACTTTACTTGCTGACAACCGAATCGCTTCACAAACTCAATAAATTCATCTGATTCTTTAGTAGCAATATCAGGTGCAAATGTCACCGCACTGAAGGACGGATGTTGATGCAAATCCGGATTGCGGTCATCTTCATATCCCTTTTCTGTTATAGCTTCGGCGATAACAATCCTCAATATTTCTGCTGTGTCATCAGATACTAAGTCAGATGTTCGAATAAGTCGATCCGGAAGCATATCTTCACAGCCGTCAACCGGATCAACCAAAACATGGTACAAGTGGTCACTCCATGCATCACCCAAACGTGATTCTATTTCGTTGTACTTCGCCTCCAGCTCGGTTTTATTCATACTGTTAAAAAATATGATGAACTTTGAAGCAAAAGTTTTCAAAACCTCAAATGTTTCAGGATATTTCAACACATCCCCGTGAAGATTTGCAAGCAGGACGACTTTTTCGGTGCCTGTTGAGTAATGAGGTTGAACTGCGTCCTGCCACAGCATGGGTGACGACGTCTCTTGTGTAAGAGTGCAAAATTCAACGCTACCGTCAAGTGTCAACGGCTTTCCATGCTCCTTCCCGGGATTTGAAAATGAGGAAAACATGTGTCTTTGAGAAAGGACCTGATTAAGAATGCTGCTTTTTCCACGTTTTCCTTCTTCCGCACATCCAACTCCAAGAGCGACTATCATTTTAAAAGGGCTTGTGAAAAGTTCGTTGTAGTGAACTATTCCGGGGGCATATTCCCACTTGGTGGTGCATGACTTTAGAAGGGGCACAAGGCAGGTAAACTTAGGTGACCCGGTTTTCTTTATGTCTCTCACAATCAACGGTAAAGTTGTAGAGAATTGGGACACTATCTTCAAAATGTCTTGAAACACGAGTGGGTGACATCGGGCTAGGAAGATTGCAAATATATCCATTCTGGAAATTGGTTTTGTGTCCAATCTCCGGGTTGTGGTGGAAGAAGACTGTGATGGTTTACTATTGAAATTTAATTTCCTCGGTCCTTTGGAATTTGATTTGCTCGTGTTATCCACCTCTGGCGTACTTTTGAAATACTGACAAAAATTATCCGGATTCAGGGTTTGAAGACCCCACATTTTGACGCGCTGCAATATATAAGGCACAATATTACAGATGTAGCCATCGTCAAACTTGTCCAGAGGTTTCGGTTGTGCCAACAATTTGCTAAGGGTTAAGAAGTCGGCAGGCAGAATAGATTCTAGGGTGTCTCCAACAAGTTGATTTGCAATTGTTCCTGGAATGATTCAAACCAAGTAAATTAATTAATTTGCACATATATATCCACTAAATACAGTGAGATATTACCCACAGAAAAATAAATCTACTTTATACCGTTGTAGCTCTTTAAATACATGTATCAGAGCATTTGCAAACATATTCACTGAATATAGTTACAGTAACTAATGCCGATTTTATCCTATATTGTTGTTAATGTCGCAGGTCACATTGAAATCAAACATTGAAATGTTTGTTTGACTGTTTCGCATGTAAAATATTTTGGTTAATTTTCTACCTTGCAAATGTTGCTGGGATTTTGATGCGTCATGTCCGGTATTTTGTAATGGTATATCAAAACGAGGCAAATGAATACTTTCGTTTCGTATGTCAGTTGGCAGATCCTGTTTACGTTTCCATTCCAGTAGCTTCTCATAAGCAGCTTTCACTGTTTTGCAGTCCCAAGCTTCCAAAAATTGGTTGGCAGAATCGTCCCAATATTCAAGTGCGCCTGAACTGAGGAAGATGTTTTTAAGATCAGCATTGCCCATCAAGCTCGTCATTAAAATCTGTTGAAACAAAATATCCCTTTTCAAATACCACGTACGTCACTTCACATTATGATCTCGCTGTTTGAAATTTCTAAAAACAAACCTGAGGAAAGTTGTCTGGAACTTGATCACGTTTGTATATCCTTTGAAAACGAGACAAAGTGTTTTCAAAATTCTCGAACAATTTAGTGTCATCTTCGTCATCAGTCTCCATCAGTGGCTCCAATTTGTTTCGGAGAAAGCTTGGAAGATAATGTGGTATTCCTTTTGAGCAAAACAGGCTCTTAATTTTCTCCAGGAACTGTGGTGAGCTAGATGCACTCTTCAAGAGGAACTGGACTTTTTGGTTTGCAAAAATTGACTGGTACTGTTCCACTGTCAGGTTTTCTTTTCCCAACGTTTCCATGATATTCCCGATGTCTACCTTATCATCAACAAAGGTAAGCTTTTCAAATGCAGTTTGCACACGGTATAAACTGGGATCAACTAGAATCGCAGTTATGACATGTAGTGACCCGTAGAAGTTACTGGAGGCAGTGCATTGCTGCAGATATGAAGTTGCTCCAGGATAATCTGCATCCAGGACCTTAATTTCAGAAACAATTCGTGGGAGGAGTTCCTTATGAGCTATACTTTCTCTGTCAGTGTCACTAGGTGCTCTGAGTAACTTCAGAAATTGTGTAATATTTTCTAGCTTGGGGTCGGAAATGGCAACACTTAGAAAATTTTGTAGTCGTCCAATAGCTTTTGTGACTCTTTCAGTAAATGTAGGAACATTTTGAAGGAACTGCAGCTGGTCTGCCAAGGACTTCGGGCAGTTCTCGTGATTAGCAACTCCATTGATGAGATTGTTCAAAACTGTCATATCTTCTGTTTGCGATCCAATATTTTTGATGCTTTCCAAAGTCCCCGATACAAAACTGAAAAATGGATTTTGAGATTCTAAAAGATTTTGTAAAGCAGTAGTCAACTGTGGTGTGTCGTTAGCAGGTGTGTTTGAAATTGCATGGAGAAGGTCTTCAGTAGCCGTACTTTCCTGAAGAATCCAGTCTTTCAATGTGGAATACACTTCATTCCAATTTTTAGAAACTGCTGCGCGTACAAATTGTTGTGTTCGTTGGCGGCAAAAATAATTGTGATCCAGATTTGTTTCAAAGCCAGGAAGATTTTTTAGTGCTGTAATATTGTCAAATACGGAACTCCTTGGTTGCAGTTTAAACGCGAAGTTTAGCGCAAATTGAGCTCGATCCATGTGGAAAGTATTTTTCTCAAGGTTTTTCTTTGTTGGCTGGATAAGATCAAGAAACTGTTCTCTTTCAGCTTCAGAAACGCTAAGGGCTTTGTGGAGGAAAAGAGCGTCGAGGATGTCACAGCAAACACCAATCATATTTCCGTTATTGAAGGCAAATATAATGGGAGAATTGGTCTGACCTTGAATTTCTTCGAAATCCCACTTACCGACCACCCATTCAACAGATTCTCCAAATACGAGTTGAAGAAATAAATGTTTCCGTACTGAATCTAGAGCAGAGTCTAAACATTCCAAGTTTATCATTAATTTTGTAATTCCATTGTCTTCAAAGCACAGCTCTCTAGTCTGGAGATAAGACTCAGCCACAGTAACAGTTTCAGCTTTCTCCAATGTACTGATGAGGCTGTGTGGGTCATCCAGGTTTTCAGTAAATGGCAACTTGATCCCCGCCAGACATGCATAAATAGTAAAAAATCTTGTTGTTATTGTGCCAGCCTCGTGCACTAGCAATGTCAGAACTTTCACAACGTGCTGAATACTCTGAGGTGTTTTGTAAAGAATTTCCTTTCCGTTGATTTTCAGAGCCAGGCTATTTTGATTGTTCGAAATATTTGGCAGCGCAACACCAACTTTTATGCCGATACTGTGTAGTTTTTTGCTAAGCCCATAAATAGTGGCCAGGGCGTAGCTACTGATTCCTGTGTTTCCAGTACGAAGAAGAATTTTGATTGGTTTGGACGCCTGGTACCAGCGTTCTTGATCGAGTGGATTTGACTCAATGTCTACTAATAAAATCCACCCCGTTTTCGGCAAAATGCGACTTTGCATGCTTATTATTATTATACAAAATGAACTTGAAAAATCCGTTCTTTGTAAATACGGGTTTCTGAAGGAGCCCTATTCAATGGTGCATTTGATGCATTTTTATATTACCCCAACCCCCCCCCAACAATAAGAAAAAGAATACGACAATAGAGATAGGGTATAACTGAAGTAGGCTATAATAAAGTGGGCTATAATTGGAGACTATTGGATGTTGTCGTGTGAATAAATTTGTAAACCTCTAGTATAATCTAGCATCTCTCACCGGGATGGACTCTATAGAACAACGCACACCATTATAGAGATAGCTATAAATGAGGGAGGCCATAATTGAGGTGGGCTATAATTGATGTAGCCTATAATTGAGATTATCTTTTGAATAAGTACGTGAATCTCACATTGAAACAGGAATCGTACACAGTGATGAACCATTAGAACAAGAATACGTCAATAGAGATTGGGTATAACTGAATTAGGCTATAATTAAAGTGGACTATAATTGGAGACTATTGGATGTTGTCGTGTGAATAAATTTGTAAACCTCTAGTATAATCTACAATCTTTCACATTGATGGACTTAAACAACTAGCAGACCACAATTTATGCCGGCTATATTTATGGCAGGCCTTAACTGGCGTAAGCTTTAATTGAGGCTGGCTACATTTACGGCAGGCCTTTACTGACATAAGCTTTAATTGAGGCTGGCTATAATTAAGGTTGGCTTGTAAATATTGGCGTCAGTGTTCGGTAAAATATGGAATATTTCTTCGTTATATACTAATGCAACAATAAAGATACATGATAATTGAAATAGGCCATAATTTAGGAAGGCTTTAATCGTTCCCAGTGATGGAGTCTCCCGTATACAATTCCCAGTGACGCACCTATTAAACCAGCCAGCCTAAATTAAACACACTATAAAATTTGTGTAGTGTTACAACATAGGGGTAATGGTGTAATGGCACATATTTGGAGACTTTAAGTAATTAAATGTTTAAATGCGGAAGTTACAGGAAAGGATAACATAGCGTTTCGATTTATGCATGACCATCTTCAGAGAAAGAGCATTACTTCCTAACGCTATGCGCCCCTTTTTTGAAGGAAAAGCCCTTTGTGTGGTGTTGTACGTTATATGTCCAAACAAGTAACAAATAAGAATATTATTATAATTATTTGTCTTTATTGCAGATTTCTCAAAATTCATACAAAAATGTTCACAGGATATCTATTAGTGGTTAAATTGATTGTACATATGACAAATAGGAAAGTATATTCGGAATATGTATAAGAAACACGAAAACACCATTTGCACACAAAACATACATGCTGACAACCAGTCCGCACCCATCGTCAGTAGACGGGCCGACTCCGGAAGTCTCCTCGATTAGCATGTTGTGTAAATCCTGGATATATTGTCACTCCACTGGTCAGCAGTACATCTCCTCATAACATAACAATTATAGTACAAGTACTCATAACAAATTCATAACAATTCATAACAATTCATATTCAATTAAACTAATAACAACAACTTATAGTTTAAACTTATAACAAATCATAAAACAATTCATAACAAATCATAACAATTCATAACAAATTTGAGTGACAACATTTCTTTGCATTGGGAACGACTAGAAAAGCTATTCACAAACGTATTTTCATAGTATCGGTTATTGAAATTTGACTATACATGTTTAAAGCTTATGTTTGACTAGAAAAGATATTTGTTTACAAGCGTAAAATATTACTTGACAAGAGAAATAAAACATTACAACGAGTTTTAGGTGCTACAAATGTTAAAAAAAGACGCTGTAACGAAAAACTTAATTAATTAGTTAGGAGACTAGATATATTTTCAAACTAATCGTACGCCACATCAGAATGTCATATAAATTGCTCATGAACGAGCATTTATAGCAAAATTCCTTCTTATTGCGGATTTCTCTCTCTAACTGAGCACCTACCTGAGAACAAACCATTTATTTGAGAAACTAACTGCTGACCAAGAGAAAATCTCCGAGAAGAACTTTGCGGACCGGGAATTTCGGACAGAAACTCAACGAATTTTACCCAACACTGGCTTTTTTCCTTGATAAAGTAGCCTCCCTTTTGTCTTTTGTAGAAATCCACGTAAGCATCCTCTGACTCCAAGTCCACCTCCAGTACTTGACATGGATACCAATTATCTTCGTATACAACCGCGAAGAAAGACCCAACACTATTAACGGAAAAGCCTACAGTAATATTTTCCCTTTCATTCACCTGCCTGACCACCAACGGTATTTCATCTGAGGAAACCTCAAAAAGTTCGATGCTTGATCTATCATTGGAAACAGCTACCTTATGGATCTTTTGCGTATATTGCACTGTGGAGAAATGCGAGTATCGAAGTTCAAGCCCCTTCGTATCAACTTCCGTTGCGACATCCTCTGCGGTAACTTGATTGTAACTTGAAGAACTTGATTTTCTCAGGCGCAGATGAATGTGAATCAGCCCAGGTAAAGAATTCCATGCTGGTATTGATTAGTACATCATTTCGGAACAAACAAGCTTTTCGAGCCTCCCGTTTTACAGTTCCCGCAGTGGCATCACAAGAGTTTTTGCCATGCCCCGAACCAAAAAAGTGCCAAATGCAGTCAAGTCCAAAATCTTGTCGAAAGTGAAATAAGTTTATGAAGTTTTTGAAGTTTTTATATTGCCCTGCACAACCATCGCTGAACATGTGTATGAGCTCCAAATCAGGAAACGATCCCTTAATGTGACGAAGAACCTTTCCAAGGAACGCGTAGAATGTGTTCGTCACGTGTCGCATTTCATCGCTGACCACGCAATATGAATATGGGACAATTTCCTTCTCATCTTGAGAATAGTAGAAGACGAATGGATGTAGTGTGATCTGCGTATTGTTAAAGAACCCGGACTGAATTTCAAAATTTCGACATGTGGAAAAATTTTGAGCAAAATCGACTAACAAAATTCCAGCCTTGTTGGAATGTGAGCAGGATTGTTTTACGTCTTGGAATGTCCCATTTTGCTTTTTTACAATATACGAATGAATCAAAAGTTTCTCTGCTTTTTCACAAAGAAGTGAAAGGAAATTCGCCTTGCTCATGTCCTCAATGCTAAGATATGGACGTGGACTAGACTTCCACTGTTTGACCTTAATAAAGGGTTTCCCTCGAAACTGTTCCATATCTAATATTTCTTCAATCTTATTCCGGAACTCTACAACGTTTTCCCGACATACATTACATGTTCGCTGCATGCAGGATTTTCTAGATGGATCAAAAACCAAAGTGTGAAGAATGGATCTATAGGCGGATTTTCCAAGTGCGTGGAAAAGTAAGCGAACATCTTCGTGCTTTTGGCAGCAGCAAACATTAATTCTATTAATTGAATTAACGGGTACAACTTGGCGTGGTCGTAACCGAATGAATGACCTCAGCGAAATCTTTGCATCCGGATATTGTTCATGAAATACTTCGTATGCCTCCTTAAGGTAGCATGTCATGAATAGTTTCTGAACCCGTATTTTCTTATTCCCTGCCAGGATTGAAATGGAATCCCTAACACAAGAACTAGGATTGGCTATACCCGAAGACTCATAGAACTTTGTCACTAGTGCAATGGTGTCGTTATGGAGACGACGAGGAGCCAGCTTACGCGTTGGAGCAACAAACGGGCCTTGTATGCTTCTCTTCTTTCTAATCTTTGACATAAATCCTCGCGATATTCCAAACCGACGTACAACCTGTCTAATCGGAATGGTTGGAGGAACAAGCGCCAGAAATTTCTCCTTATCCGCGCATGTTTTAGCGTTAGCTAACTCCTTCCCGATTGATTCCAGATTTTGCTCATGTTGTAAAACGACATCCGCCATTGCCGGATCGGAGAAAAATGTGAAAGTTCAAATCCTGCTCTCGTGAAATTCTTATGTAGATTAGAAGCTAGCTCAGTAAAAGCCTTGTTTAAGGATACCTGAATATTGGACTTGGCCATGGAATCAAGATTAGGTGGAAGAGAAACATCACACATTCTAGCCAGTTTCATGAAAGTAACAAAAAACTCACTGGATAGGAACCTACTCATTCCATCATTGTTTTCATTTTCTTGAATCTGTTCCCTATTCGTAACAATCTGATCATAGCAGTTTTTCCCCCATTTGTTACATAGGAAAGCACCAGGACGCAAAATACTTGTTTGTGGATTGTTAATATAAGCCGAGAAAGAAATTTGTACTAATTTTTTCAAAGCTTTGCATGCAGCTACATGAGCTTTCTTATTGGAACAAACCTGTGGATAATCCCGTGCCAATATTGAACCATGCTCCTCACACAATGGTTTTCCATGAAAAAACTCTGGCAATCTAGACAAAATTCGTTTTTTGCGAAATCCATCCGCTGCCTCCAAGTCAAAAACATTTCCGGTGCAAGAAAGTCCTCTCAATTGCCCAACTATACACAACGCCATGCTCTCCCAATTTAAGAAACAATCCTAACAGAAACACAGCTCTAATTTCACCTACAAACAACCGATTGTTAAAACTCCCACGACTACTATCACCAATTCTAACGATTAGAGGTCCTAGTCACCAAATCTATACCATTATTCAAACCAATCTCTTTGGATTAGATGTACTATCAAATATCTGATGTTAAATCAAAGCAAGTTCCCAAACACTATCAATTTCAATTATCTAGTCTCTTACCTTGGACAAGATCCTAGCCACTGCTCTTCCAACAAACACTCCTTCCACCTGCCTCCAGAAGGCCCACTCCTTTCTAATCCTGACTATCTCCAAACCAAATTATTCTTTTACTACAATTATCAACAAACAATAATCCCTAGCTGAAGAATTAATCCATCAATAGAACTAACCGACCCTCACTAAATAATTTTCCCAACAACCAAATCGTAAACAATCAGAACCACCAAAGCAAAATTTCTGGAGGTAAACAAACAAAAACATCAAAACGTTGCAAAAAGCTGATCTACGAATCTACGAGCGAGCGGTAGCAGCGCTGGTACTTTTCGCCCACACAGCAGAAAAAAACATTGGTAACACAAGCCCAGTGCGGTGCTCCTATCCTGTCCTGCATTGCCTAGCGCACACTCGCCGCTGCTCTTGCCCTCTCGCTGAGCACAAAGGAAGCAGCGTGCATGGATTTTTTTAGTAGTCATAGTGTCATTTGTAAATATCTCTATTTTGTGTGAGTCTTCAATATCGGCATCTGTAATAGTCACAAGCAGCTTCCTCCCTTCTCGCAAAAAATCTCCGACCTTTTCGAACACGATAGTCATGCTAACTTCCTCCTCCAATTTGTTTATTATCTCCAGCATTGCCACACTATCAGTGTTACCAACTTTATATTCCTTCAGAAGACTGCCTAGAGTCGTGTAAGCTGTCTTGGCTTTCTCTCTGTAATGTTCCTCTGTCTCGATAATTAAATTGGTTAATGGATTTTCAGGGTCGTACAAAACCTTTTTGAGTCCTGGCTCAGCTTCCAGAACCTTCTTGTGAAGATACTGAAACACCTGAAAGTCCTTCAGGAATGTCAAGTAGCTGGTCAGTGTCTCCAGCATTGTATCTTTGAACTGTAAATACAGTCGTTCCACGGGAACTTCTATAAATTGGTGTATTGGCGCTAAGGTAAATCGTATTGGCACACCGTATACGGTTTTATCCACTGTTTTGAGGGCTGTATGATTGACAATTTCATCATGAATCATGTTCACCATCTGAAACATTTCCTCGATAGTTTTTGGCTGTACAGGCATATTTGGACGGGAGGCTACTTTAATTGTTTTTTCAAAGTCGTCTTTGTTTTCATTGTCCAGCATTCCTAGGTAAACCTTAGCTGCAGCAGTGACAGGACCAAGAATAATTTTCCCGAAGAAGTTTCCTTTAATGTCTTCTTTTCTCTTTGATTTTGACTCTTTCACTCGAATTGATGCGGTGAGCTTAGCACCAAACTGTGTTGCAACAACAACATGAGTTGCTTTTGTTATTCCTGAAAAAATACGGTTTTACATTAAATCTTGTTTCTAATTTAGAATTAAACAGTCCACTTAAAAAAACGGCGTGAAAGTAGTTTCCAAAAAGATGGTTTAATAAACCGACAATCGAAATATAGAAAAGTGGCGAAGCTATGGCATTGGTTTGACGAAACGCAATAGTTAACTTTAACTGCTCATTAATTAGTGATTGTTATCGAAATTGGTATTGTCGCTAAAAGCAA
>JAAXOA010001014.1:0-17956 GCA_036561885.1 Salina celebensis
AAAAAAGTACCAAACAAACGTTTTCTTTTTACAATGAAGGATTGTCTTGGGGCAATTCAATGTGGCAGTAGTTGATTGCAAATGACTTTCCATAAAGTTACAATTTTGTATTCAGCTCATGCATGGAGCAATTCCACCTTGCACAGAAATACTATTGCGATTAAGGGTACAAAACCAACTTGGCCATTATTGTAAGCATTAATACATAGTACCACGTTTAACTTTGGTAAAATATTTTCATCATAACACCCTACTCGTTAATCGAAAGTTTCACAGCCACGTTCAACCTACTACCTTAATTGTTCATTAACTTTACAAACTATAATTACGCCGACGAGAATTGATAATTTCTCATAGTAAGATCAAGAAGTGTATTAAATGCTCGTAATCAATATCTGATAATGTCTGTAAAAGAATACAATGCGTCTTCATAATGATGTTGGAATGGAAACATGAAAAAAGTCAAAATATAGTGTTGTGAATTACATAAAACCTTAAGATTAAAAAAATCCAACTGAACTTCATATTAGTATTAATAAATGTAGCCGATTTTGGCATCTCTCAACAAATCTTCATGGTACATATAGTAGCATAATGTAGTAAATTCAAAGTGATATAAACTAATACACTAAATCTATTCATAATCTTCACTGGGAGAGAAAAGTTTTGTACGGAATATTGTACACAAATTCATTTGTAGTCGTAGTAGGCTGCCTTGTAGACACATATAGCAAACACTACTGCAATGATTTGCATGAGGGCTACCACAACTCCTGCTACTATGGCCATATTGAAGTTATCCATTAAAGCTGTTATCAGCGAATCAAAGCAACCCTGTTAAGAAAAAAAACAATTGAAAACAAATTGTCAACGACTTTAGTAAGAAACGCGGAAACGACTTTACCTGTTGAAAGTTTGAGTTCTCTTTTGATGGGCTATTGATACAGTTAGGATCAACTGGTTTGAAGTTAAGACGGATTTCCTTCCAGTTTGCAACAAGCAACTGGGATAATTTGTCCAGCGGTCTTGTTGGCTTGGAATTGCTGAGCTGTGTTGAAATCACTGAAGTTGTTCACTCCGCAACATTTGCCCTGGAAAATTAAATGGAAATTATATCCTTTTTGGCTCGTGTGTCTATTCATTGTATCTGAACGAGCTAAAAAAACTTACTTGAGCCATTGCAATATCCATTGTTACAGTGAAAACATTTGCTTTCTCTCTTGTGGTGTAGAATCGTTGAACACTGTCCACGAGAACTCCTCGGCTTTCCAATTCGACCTGTCAAAAACGCATTGTATTACATTAAAATGTCCAACATTGATAACTTGTGATAGATAATCTTCACTGTGAAATTATCAATACCTCTTGACGATGAACAGCCACCAGGATGACTAGAACAGCTTCCAAGATGAAAATCAGCGTCAAGAAGAACGCATACTAGAAATATAGGAACACACATTACGGTACCGTCGGATATATGAATCTGAAACGTTTGTCAAAAACTTACAGCTCCAAGAAGGATCCTTGATTCTTTGATTGTTCCACAATACCCCAAGAAACTGATTAAGAAGATGAACGCTCCAAGGGCTATGAGAACATAGCCGAGCTGTTCAATTACGGTTGCAGATCCATATTCCTAAAAAGAAAATCACAATTTTATTCATACTGCGGAAGACACGACTAATCAAACAAAATCTATTTAGAATTCTAAAATTGCATTTACCCGTATGGTGTCATGCTCAGCAAATTTCAGCAAGGTAACAATTGATGAATAATCTGCGGCAAGCCATATTCCGAATCCAAGTAGGGCTATGCCTGCGATCTGTTAAGAAAAGTTATGGGAAAAATCATTAGGTAAACTTGCATTCAGGTAGAAAAACACATTATACATACATCCTTCCTACAAAATTCTAATTAAAATCCCCCTTTTCCATGTTAATATAAAATCGGATTGAGTTTTATTAAGAAATTGAGAAAAAAATAAAACTTCTTCAATGTTGGTTTATGTTTTCGCGTGCATGTCTACAGGTTACGCGAAATTCTGCTTAGCTAGTGGCACATTATTATTCGTAAAGTCAAACACACGTTGTGCGTGTGAAGGAAAGATATTTGAATCAAAAGACTAGCAACATGCAAATACAGCGAAAGTTTGTTTTCACTTTCTATTACCTACTGTATGTACCAAAATCTGACTGAACTAAGGCCGAAGTCGGGTTTAATAAGCTACGCACTATTTCCCCTTCATCTAATATTTACGTGGTCTGCGTCTCTGGATAATGATACTCAACCCTTTCATTGTAAAAGTACAACATAAATATATACATAACAAGAACATATTATGCTTTATGCTATTGCTGCATATTATAAAACTATTGTGAATTTGTATACTGGAGAAACGATTTGACCGACAAACTTTCGCATGATTTGGGGTGAACGCCCTTTCCTTTCCTACGTAGGGGGAAATTCTAAAAGCTATTTCTTGTTTCTTGGTCAAGTTGGAATCGTTTCACCCTGAGAATATATAAAACTACTACGCACTGTTGATATAAATGTTTACTTTGGAACTAATAAACCTGGGCACAATATCAACGGTAAAATGCTATTTCTTAAATGTGTACTTACCACAAATACAAAATTGAAGAGGCACAGACAATATTTCACCAGCGACGTTCCCAAATCCATTTTGAAATTCTTTGTCTAACAATCACCGTCCCAGTTAATACAGTGGTCAGCAAGTACTATTATGAAGTACTGAATTACTTAGGAAAATAATTTGCCTTCTCTTCCTCCGCTGCGCTTTAATTCATAGAATCACATCAGGCAATTCTGAAAAAATCGGAAAAAAACATGTTGAAAGATTTGTATTGCATTAAATTGGTTATCACTATCAAGAGTGCATAATAGTTTAGAATTCTAAGATATCATGTTAATCGGTTTCGTACATGCAAGTGCCTTAGATTTTAACATTGAGTGCAAAATTAATTTATAGAGTCTTGAAATTAGCAATGTAGTTGACCATGAAGACGAACATGCAAATAAAAATGAAGCTAGTGAATGCAGTTTTGGTTGCAACAAACTATGTCATTTCAGAGAATCGACAATATCACGTCGTTGGCAGGGACGATCTAAAAAAAACTCTTTTAACTTTTTTATGACTTGGAGTCGTGTCTTGCACCAACTCAGCACTAACGGATTCAAGACGCACCTCAACCTCGGCGACACGCTAAATGTATGTAGTTGAAAATGAATCCTGCAGTCTCTATCGCAAATCTCTTTATCGTTCGCTAACTCTTGAAATTGAACTGGATGCAAGGATGCAGCTATGTACGTGTGCTTTGCAAAGGAACACACGCACTAAGTTGACAACTACACTATGTACATGTGGCATGTTGCAAATTAATATTACGCAAGATGAAGTTCAATTTAGAAACACAATAAAAATGCATGATTATAATAATGCATCTCAATAGCCAACCGTCTGCTGCACTAAGAGTCTTAATCAGTTAATTTTTTAATCAAGTTCAGTGTTTGGAACTCTTTTGTATAAAGCTGCTGCAGCAATGCATATTGCGCAACGAATAAAATACATTACCTTAAATATTTTTTAGAGTTGTTGAAAGATCAACTAGCTAAGTAAACTTTGCAATTATATTTTCCACGCGGGTCCTTACGCAGTGATGCAGTTTTTCTTACAAAGGAACACCAAAAATATCGTGTGTTACGCATAACGCACTTTCACGCACACTGTAGAATGTGGGTAATAGTGTGTAAACCAAAACACCTCCATGTTGCACAAACTTTCTCTTTGTTTAGCCGGTGTTTTTCCTTCTTATCAGTTCATGGCCCAGTGACAGACTAACAACCAGCCTTGTATGTATTCTTCCTGATAACTTTCTCTCTTGTGCTCACCACCCGCAATATGTTTTTCGTTGCAACCAGAGTAGAGCTCGTTTTTAGTAATGAACTGTTCGTGCAACCAGGCGATGATACTAAAAAAGCTTATATTACGGCAGGCCAGGTTTTCCTTTCTCTTTCAAAAGCTTACGCACAATAAAATATTCTGTACATTATGACTTATGCAAAAGCTGAACGGGTCGAGTCATGTTTCTTTCAAAAATGAAATTCGGATTGAAACACTAATGTAGTTATTGTTCTGAAGACGCAAACAACAACAATAAAATTTGAGAGGAGTAAAATGGGCTTTAATGTTTTCATTTTTTGTCAGAAGCCAATAATGATATTGCATGAAGCGCTAATCATTATTGATGATCTTATAGAAGCATTGTAGTAATCATAAAAATTGTCTAGTTTCTCGGGTGTACAAGTGGCTTACTTTAACCAACTAAGTTAATGATAATGCAAACTCACGTGAGTGTATCACCTACCTGAATATCTCAATGCAGCCTGCTTGCTGTTTCTGTTTTTTTTATGTTGATTCACGACACGCCAATAGTAGAGTTTTATGCGTGCAAATAAACAACGGGTGGGCGGATATTAAATTACTTGGTGGTTTTTGCTCCGTAATAGTAGCAGCTTGCAATCGAAATAATAGGAAAACAACTGGTTTTGATGTTTCTCTCCTAGGATCCTAGCAAAAATGGAGTGATAATGATGCGTCATGTGCACAATAGAACAGGTAGTGAACTAGTCTAATCATACTTGTGAATAGCCTTTTTTAAACTTTTGACAAAATCAGCATTAAAATTATCGATACAAAACTTCTTGAACAGGAATAAGACAAAAGTTTTCAGGGTTCAATGAACTTTAACAGGCAATCCAGCGATGTACAACTGCATAAAAAATGTATCATGTTCACTTTCATCGACTCATCAAAAGCCATGTGCATGAAATAACAGCTTGTATCGGGCAGGGGATTTCATTGTTTATTATGTGTCTTCCTTTAGTTTTTCTATGTGCATGTGGCTACATCATATTTATGTAGGTAGTCCCGATATATTTTCTTGACACTTTGAAAAAATGGTAAACACTCCATAAGTAGGACACATTTTTCTTTCACTTCAATTAAGACGTACAATTGAAAATGAAGTAAAACCAGTGGAGTAAAGTTTACCCAGGGTTTACCCTACATATATGAAAACCGATTGTTTTTGTTTACGTAGGTATAAAAATGTCATTTCTTATAGGTGAACTCGTTTGGTAAAGCGTAATGACAACAAGAAGAGGAAATACTTTAACGGACATGACACGGCACACATTATTGGCATAAAGGATTCAAAATCAATAACATTAGTAATTCTTATTTGAAACTTCCACTTGTAAATTGACATGTATAGAAACAATTGCGGCCATAACACTTCATGGTTCATGGTACTGAATTACTGGATAACTTTTTAGGAGGATATGACAACTAAAACTTGAGAAGGCATCGACAGTTTCAACTAGTGTGGGAAACATTAGCAATAGTAATACTTTCCGAGAAGTTTCTATTTTCTTTTGTTATATATAGCTATATTACTGTTACAAAATCGGATATTTGATTAAATTCTTCCTATACTGGGGATATCATTGATGTAGGTAATGTCGTCAGATAAACTGGAGTGTATTACATAACTTTTGAAGAGTTCAGACGAAAAATATGATACGCGTTGAAATACGCAACAACAACGGAGAAAGCAACAATTTCCAGTTATATCTGGTTTTTATGACATTTTAAATGTATGCAAAGGTAGAAAAATCTTGCTTGTCGTGGTGTCAATTTTGCATTCAATTACAGCACTATATTTTTATATGTACAAACAAACTCTACTTTGAGTTATATGATTTATTTCAACAAATAGTGTAGTGTGATACAAAATTGGAGATAACTGTACAATGAAATGATATGTCTTATACATTTACCTTTATGCGTGACCAGCTTGAAGCAAAAAGGATTTGGAGAAAGTTTTGTCGATTTTTCTTCTTTTGTTGTCATTTCGCAGTTTTTTGCTGGAAATATCGTGAAACGTGATAGAAGCGCCGTTTTTTCATTTAGCAGAACATTGTACAGGTACAATGCACATCATCACAGCTTTCATATCGGCCACTTTCAATCAAAGATTGTGGAAACAAAAAACCTTCTAAGTCTATTCCTGAAACTGTATGCATTTAGTTCTCAATCTCTATCGTTGCAACCTATATACGTTTTACATTCATCGTTTATGAACAAATGGTACAATGACACGGTAGTTACATTGCGTGATTGACATTTTACAATATTGGACCTGAAGAGAACGAGAAAGTAATCACATCACGCAGGACACGGATATGTACACAATAGATATATCTTATACCGAAACATAAACAACCAGGAAGAATGAATATAAGAAGTACAGCATGATGAACTTCCGTGTTCTAAGTTCCGCCTTCGATGTTTGGAAATTAATGAGTTTGACGCAGTCATGGAATTCATTTTCACTTTATTGAATACGAAATATTATTTTTGCTTAGGCGAAGAAGTAAAAAGGAAGAAAATCAAAGAGTTATGCGAGATTTCGCCGGAAATTGCTTTTGCAGCTAAACCCAGAGATTTATACCTTTAACATGTAATATTAGAAAACAAAAAATCTTCGCCCAACCCGGTCATTTTTAGCTAGCACCATGAAGGGATATCGAGGCATGCAAGAATATGGACAGTGTGTGAAGAATCCGCAAAAATGCTGTTACGACAGCCATGACTTGGAATGCCCCAGCAAGTTTAGTCCTCCTCTTCTAAGCACAACTACAGAATTTTGCACGGAGGCTTTAGCGAAAGGAATCCCTATTCCAAAATGCATCCTGGCCAAGCCGAAAAAGCTCCTGATTGAAAAGGAAGCGCCACCATCAGCAAAGCCAGCCACTTCAAAAAATCTACGCAACTGGCAAAAATGGTGTTACATTTGGCGTCAAACGTACAACAACTTAACCGCAAAACGGGAAAATGAGGGACGACCACCTGTAATGAGCTCAGGAGAAATTCAAAGGATCAAAAAGGAAGACAAAGAACTCTTCGATCGTACCATGCACGCTTATCACCTTACAGGGTTTGAGCAAAGGGGCCAAAATCCGATAGGGATAGCGCAGGATAGAGAAATTAAACATATTCCTACCAAAAGCAGTAATCTTGACTTTCCAGAGATGAAAAGACACAGATACTCAAATTACATAAGGAATGAAATCAGTGTCCCGCCAAGGAAAATTAAAGGTAATTAAATAATGCAATCGTACAGTTAGAATCGCATGTTTTAGTAAGTTTATGTGCATTTTTATAGGCTCCTATAAGACAAAGTCAAATCAACCAGGCTTCAACTGTGAGGAGACTTGGACTAAGACAAAGCACGTTGTGAAAATTAAAGATGAGTTGGCTTGCGACTTCCAACTGTATGGCAAAACGGACCCAGGACCGGATAATTTAATTTTGAGGGTGAATTTCACGTACTTGTAAACCAAGCAAATTATTTTCAGTTTTTACAAAAATTTGTTTGTCTACTTTTTAGCCTGTGTACAACCAAGGTTTGAACGAGAAATTCGCGGAACCTAAAGGAAGGAAGTCTAGTGCGCCTATTCCTCAAGTAATTTTAAGCCCAGACTCTGTAGACGAACACGAAACCAAAGAGTTAAATATAGGATCATCGCAATCACAGTAAATGTGCACAGATTTTGGTTTGCGTTATGCAAAAAAATGTATTCAGGTACTAAGTGAAAGCATTTGATTGTGTTAGAAAACAACTTTCAGTTTCATATGAGGAAAGTCGAGGTCCCATCCTTCAAGTCCGCAGCAAATTCTCACAACTCACAATGACTTTCTCTCCACCCGAAATGGACTTTCCCCTATTTATATCAAACCCTGCAAATACATTTACCGCTGGGGAAGGAGATGGACTCCATGATAATGCCTTCTTTTACGATGAGGACCTTCACTTTTCAATAACTACAAGTTAGTTTCTTCTTCAAATCATTATTCATTAATGTGTATTGAAATGTATTTTTAATTTTTCAAAGAGAGCAAAGAAACACAAGTGATTCGCCTGAAGAACATGGGAACGACAATGATCAGGTATCAGTGGTTTCGTAGCCCACCCACATACGATGCACAACAAATGCTCGAGAATCCGTCTCATTTCAAAAATATTCGACTTGAAACTGAAGACAATTCTGAGGTATGTTGTCTCATTTATGAAAGGCATGAAAACAAATTGAAGGAACAATTCCGGATTTTAATTATTAGGAACTTGACGAGGATCAATCCAAAGGCGACAAGGGAAAAGATTCCAATACATCTGTTCAGCCAGAGTCCACTTTATTAAAGCGGGTTGCCAAAAAAACACACCCAGAATTTCACCTAAGTTCCCTTCCTGGAGTTATA
This sequence comes from Salina celebensis, assembly GCA_036561885.1. Taxonomy (NCBI): domain Eukaryota; kingdom Metazoa; phylum Arthropoda; class Collembola; order Entomobryomorpha; family Paronellidae; genus Salina; species Salina celebensis. Next base: position 8,342 of record JAAXOA010001014.1, read on the forward strand.
CTTCCAGGACAATCGTGTGAGTTCCCGATTATATTCAGGTCAAAGCGTCCAGGATACTTTCACGAAACCGTGTATCTATTGACACATCCCCGGCTCGCTTGTAACACCGACGGCAGACCATACGCAGTCCGGCTTACTGGCGTTTGCTGCGATGTGGAACTAAATGTAAGTTTCAGCATTATGGGGGAAAGTGATACAGATTCGGTTTCGTTAAAATTTATAATGAGAAATACTCAACGTTTTTGTTAAAGGAAAGGAATAACGAGCAACATGAGCAGGAAAGTTTGCGCCGTTACTTGGCTGATAGAAGAATGGAAGAGGAAGCTGTAGATTTGACGGATTCCATTCTAGATCGTGCTTTATTTGAGGTAACTAATCCGGAACCAAAAATAGGATCCTCGTTGCCAAATGGGTAAAACAGTAGATTTTTTTTTCATCTTGTCCTTTTCAAGATGCACTATAATCTTTCTAAATATATTCTTACTTTCACATTTCAGACGTGTGACTGCTGAAAGCATTTATGTCTCACACAATCCAAACTTTTACTACTATTTCGGAAAGTCAGAGTTAGCTGTTGACTTAATGAACCGAATAGTAGAGCTCCTTGTGCCCAAAGAACGGTTGGAAAAATATGCCAACTGTGACGCGTCGTTGCAGGTACGGAAAACAATATTTGTCATCAAAACCATTTACATTCAACAAACTATCATATCATGATGCCATGTCTGTCGTGATGTTTTAAACTCAATACTTGCGAAATTGAGCCTCATGCAATCTTACAAAAGTAAAATGTGGTTGTTCAGTGGGTGTGTCTTGAACCTCATTTGGTTTCATGAAAATGACATTTCCGTGATCGTTAATTAATTAATATGAAACATTTCAAGGGATTGTTCTTGTATGACTCTTATAGGCGTGTTGATGTTTGCTCTGATTAAATTATCAACTTATTCAGTTTCATACTCTACTTTTCAGTGCTTCTACAATCTGATACTGAACGCAAAAGAGGAGAGCGACTTGAATTGGGAAGATCTGCGGTCAGAGGAATGTGAAAAACTGTTACAAAAGCTAAACATAGAGTGCATGCAAACTTTAAAGGAACAAAGGATGTTTGCGTGGCCAACCACGGCGAGACGCAAGTACACTGCGTGTTACAGCAGTCTAGTTGGGACTATTGACGAAGTACTCGTTGGTTTCGATAGGCTTCACAATTTGCATAATGCGCCTGCTATTAAATTAGTAGATGAACAAAAGTCGAAGGCGGTACTTGAAGATGTTTTACGCAGGATTCGTGAAGAGCAAGAACGTAAATGGAGAGAGCTTTACTCCGAGGAGGAGGGCGAGTCTGCGGATAACGGGGGAAAGTCAAATAGCTTGCCACCTCTTACAGACAAAGGGCTCCTTGAAATTTTACATGATGAAGAGGAGGAAGATGAGGATACTAATGAAAGTGAAACCGCTAGGATAGCGAATTTTAATAAACATTTGACGCAGCTTTATGAAGGAGATGGATCCTCTGGAGGTGAGCAATCCGGAGGATTGCCAACTATCGTGTTGACGAATGCGGACAAAAGCTTGGACCAGAAATATCAGGGTCTTACATCGGATGGAGGAGTGGAAGAGTCAGAAGAAAGTGGGAGTAATGCCGGGAGTCCAACTAATGGGAGTGGAGACGCCCAACCTCCCACAACATTACAAACGAGAGCATCTGCTCGGTTTACTCCTAACATAAGAGCGTCAACGCAATTAGCACTTTACGAAGAGATTCAAACCAAGGTGACCCGAGATCGGCTGCAGGTCCTGAAGGAAAGCAGGATTAAATTGTTTGAAGACACGATGTGTGCAGGAATAGAAAAAATGTTGGTTACAGTGGACACTTTCAATAATATGCTGGATTATAAAGATAGCGATGCAGTTGTTGTTATTAACGGCAAATGTTAAAAAGTAGACAACTTTAAAAAAATAAAGTTTAAAAGAATATTGATTTGTACATTTGTGAAGATTTGAGAGATGATTTTATACTTGATTTGATTTTGCAAGAACATTCTTAATAGAGGACTTTTTACTGTCTTGCGTCATATATCAAAAGTAAATTCCTCTACCGAGTATTTATGTAATTTTGTAAAAAATACTATTGACTATGTGAATTGTAACATTTTATGTGCACTCGCATACACATGCATTAGGTGATTGTTTCATAGTCCAACGATTCAATAGTCATGCCACTACTACTGAGGATAATCATTCTGTTTTGCTTCTTTTCATGCTCTTGATTAGCTCAACTATAGTAATAACAGTAAAACTGGGTGGAATGATTTACTACTCAACCAGATTTGGTTTAGTCTCATTGTGGAGATGAAGTCAGATTGAACTGGGTATATAATGCCCTCGCATTATGATAATTTGAATATTAAACAAGCGCTTATTTGTTCCAATGTATTTAATCAAGTGAAAAAGGTTGCATGCAGATGCCTTGTTGACGTACTCCAAAGAGTCCATGAAAATGGATGGTAAGAATATGGTATTCAATATTCAATGGACTCGCTTGGTCGGTAATGAATGAAGAAGAATTGTAAGGCGACGGCTGCACAAAGCCTGAAAGCAAAGTTACTAAATTTTTCTAAGAACATGAGGTCAGTGTCAGTTCTTTGGTAGCGTCCTTCGTTCTGTTATACTTTGTCATTTTTTTAATGAATGTGGTAATTTGTTTTGAACAATTATATCACAGAGTCGTTTTTTGTACTGTGATGCGTACACAGAGTGCATTCAGTCGGATTTCGCTACATTTGTCTGGCTCGTTGCTGGCTATAGTCTCAACTAAGAATCTCAATTCGCACAAGATTCCAAAACTCTTGGTCTTGATCTTGCGCCTGCATCACTCATGAATGCGCTATATTAAAATGGTCATTTTAACGACTTCATGTGTCAATGTGAGTCTTCAGTAGATGATGAGTTGGTGTCAAAAAGTTTTTTGATGATGATGACCTTAGTTCTACAAAGCGCCAAGAATCTCTATTGCTTAATCATTCAAAGACATCTTGCACTTTTCAAGGAGGAACTGTTAATAATGAGAAGACTCTTTGTGCTGTGAATCTAGGTTACATTACGTTCTACTCGTCATACTGCAAGCTGCCAGGTATTTTATGGCTAAAACTTCATCGCTTTAAAAGTCGACAATATCTACATAAAAATAAGATTGATTTTGGAAGATGATAAACGAGAAAAAAACCACTTTGGTAGATCACCAAACATTTCAATTTATTAAATATGAGAGTCAACGTAAAAAGATTGATTACTTGTTTTATGGTTTGGATTCTATACTTGCACCCAGCTTTTAGAACGGCTCTTTAATTACAAATTCATTTGGAATCCATTCTTTTTTTATGAGGAAAGCAGGTATTCAACTGATTTTCTCTTTTCTGTTAAAAGGCACGACGTATTAAGAACCATTAAGTATTGTTAAACTAAGAATTTATGTGCCATTAAAACCATTAAGGTAATTATGACGTTAGCGTCATATGCTCACCTTACGGAACTAGTCGAGCTTAAAGAGTCACCACATGTACTGCATGCTTGTTTCAAGGATAATCGTTTTGTTATAGGTGTAGTAAACGCTTTCCTTACGAAATCTAATTTACAGAACGTCTGCTTCCGTTGTCGCTGACTAAAAAGCATTGACATGAATCTTGCTATACATAAAAAACGATAGAGAAATGCTAATTTACATCGTTCGGGGAATAATGTTCTTCATCTTTCGCTTATGTGTGTAAGTTTTCCAAAACTGTATTTGGTCTAAACAGAAGAGCGAAAAATTAGCAGCAGGATTCGCGAATTGGAGTAAACTTACTCCTTTCCCAATCTTTAACTGTCAATTTGAAGTGTGTAGTCGAACGAAACAGTTCCCAGCAACCCAAAGATTACATTGATCATACCAGTCAAACAAACAAATAATACCACTCATTGTCATATTTTATAGTGTATTTTATATAGAAAGCACGATAAGTGACATGAACTGAATGCAACTTCTAAAATTAATAGTCTTCCAAAAAGGCACTGGCTACTTACAATTACAATAGATTGCTATTTCAGGAATATATAGATTAGGTCATGATACAGACATTGTATGAAAAACCTATTTCGTGTCTATACTAGCTCGTCTTGAAGCAAAGTCGCAATATTATTGTAATTCAGAATTTCTTGCTGATGCTGAAATGAATTTTAAGTCTAAATCACATTAAAGATTAGAGCAATGATTTTGTAGAATATAGGACATAAAAATATAGACCAAATCCATTTTCATCAATCATTATAACAAAAAAAATCATCGAAATAAAAAAAATATTTATCGAAATCATTGCGAATTGGGCATATCGATCTATCGTGACACATACTCTCAAGTTTGTATGCCCTGCTTGGGACAAATGGCAGTTTGCAGTGTGATATTATGAGGCCTTGGGAACATTACAATTTCTGTATAAAATATCTTTTGCAGTGGAAAAAATTCCTGCCGTAATATTCGGTTAGCGACTAGTTACAACTTGTTCTGATTCCGTGAACCTAAAATGACACTGAATTTAAGATTAAAAAAATATATATGTGGGGGAATAATTAAGTCAAATTTTTAATTCATATTATACCGGATTACAACGATAATGCGATAATATTATTAAAATCATAAGATTTATAAAAAGTAACACCATCAATTCATCTCCAAATGCTCAAATTTTCTTACACTTATTGTTAGGAAAGTTGTTTGTAAACTCCTACATTGTGGACATTTAAGTGCTCACAATTATGACGTGAAACGTAACAAATCGCACCCAAGAAGTTTCTTTCATAAAAACCTTGCGCCATAAAAGGAAACTTTATCAAAGAGGAAACACTTAATTGTTATTACGAATAAAAGTAAATGTATTTTAAGCAGAACTATCATTTTCTACGAACAGTTTCGCTTTTTAACAAATTTAATAAGGCAGCGTGTAACAATTTGATAATGATGAGTTCTATGATAACTCTTATTTAAATACGATAAACGTTTTGAGATGACTGTGTTTGTTTGCCGCATCGTCATCACAAAGTCGTACATTGTGCGTCGTTTAAAATAAATATTTGATAAAAGTTTCAAATGGTTATTGTGCATCTTCTATATCAATAGCATACTGAACCGCTTATACAATGAATGAGCCCGAGATCAGTCAACCACTTTTTTCTTTCTTCTCTCCAAGGGTCGCCTTTTTAAAATGTTATTGACCAGCTTTTCCAAAACAAAAATCTTTCAAAGACCTTTTTTGTTACAAAGATAAGTGCACGTATCCCTAAAAACCACACAATTATGAGGTTTTGAAAATGCCTACACAATGAAAAGAAGAGTTATACGCAATATTGAAAGACATTCTACTCGATGATAGCGATGATAACAATGGTGACGTGCACAGATAGGTGTATAGTAAAGATACGCTTTGCTTGTTACACTTACGACAGCTTAGCGTAGGTAAACTTTTGATTTTGAAACTGTCTAGCGTAACTTTCGTAGACCGCATTACTATCAACAGAGTCCAATTTTCTATGCAGATTGACGTTTCCATATTTAGTAAAATGAAGTAATCTTACGCACACTGAAGTTTCACTTGAGAACTTGCTCGTCATTGTTATGTAGTGTTGATCTAAGAAAACAATTAGTTAGATACAACTTTCCTTTCAAAACTTGATTGTTTGCTTTTATAATCTAGATCTATCCCGACTCTCTGTAATTTTTGGGCGGGTCATCTGGATAAATCAATAGAATTCTTCAACAAGTACTTTTCACTATCATTCTATGGACAATTGAAAACTACTGCGTGGATGAACAGAGTAATTTAGAAATGATGCGTGTCAATAGTCATTGAAAGGACTTTTTTGTGTTTAACATTAGAAGCAAAGTAGGCGAGTCGATAATGGATGTAATTTTGTGGTTTATTGCCAACTCGATAGAATACGTGAGTCGAGGTAACCATCGGCTATTTTTTATGTGCATCTTAGTGGATAAGTGTGTCATTAGAGAGTTTTAATCTTTGTATTGATGGTTCGTTTTTGTTAGTTCATAGATCTAGAAGTAAAGTGACTTGTCAAAATGCACTACTTTCAACCTACTAAAATTCAGTCACTTTCCCATATCACCATAATTATGCGAAATATTGGTTTTGCTCATCATCTCTCTTGCAATGTGAATAGCTCTTCTATATTTTGGGACTAGAAAACCCCCTGGTAATCTAATGGGAATATCGGCAACATTCATTCATTACTGAAAATGAGTTTCTGCTAAATTTCATAGTGACGCCATGCAATGTAGTATTTAGTTATCCTGTGAATAAGTTACATGTATCAAAGGATACTACGTAAAATGTTTTCTCAGTAAACTACTTTCTTGTCTGCCAATTCTACGAGCTCCTGTTTTCATGGAACTGCTTCACAAGTCGTTTCGGATTGAAAAACTAGCGTAGTTGATAGTAGAGTATTTAATTTTTGGCAAAAACAATGAAGTGACCACCACAATCAATCCGATATAGAGAGAAATGATTTCAAGATACCCTCGGTGATCGCATCAGTGGTGATGTTGGGCCGAACGTAGCGTGATCGGAGAAGATAAAAATAGTTTGTTTTAATGTGATGTGATATTAAAACAATGACAAGCAAGGACTACATAGATATGGCACGTAAAATGAGATCGGCATAAATGTAGATGAAAATGGGAATAAGACAATGCTGTCTAACAAAACAACATAAATTGGCAAACAAATGGATTTCCGCTATACGTCCGTTTTAAGTTTTATTGTTTCCCTTTGAACGTCCTCAACCTTCACATTAAGAATGATTGTCATGAGTGAATATGAAAATTGTCATGTTTTTCTCGAATCGGCAGAAAAACGTCCCTCGTAGCCAGAAGAAGAAAGCATGCACAATGTGAACTTAAGTGCTCAATACATTGTTTAATATTTTCAGATTATAACAATAGCTTCTGCTTTGTGCATATAATATGTGATTGTTTGACAGTAAAAGCAAAAAAGTAGGTTTTACGGTATTCGTGGCTGATCTGTTCTGATATTTCATATAGGCAAAAACGTAATCGATATGTAAACACGTCATTTCATTTCAATTTGAAAAGTTGAACCTCCCATCAAACGATCGAAATACACACAAAAAAAGTATTTTATACGAAGTGGCTTAAAAATGAGAACGAGTCAGTTTTTACAAGTAACACTAGTAATGTAACCTAGAAAAAACTGACAAATTCCATTTTTTGTGAGAGAAATATAGCATTAGTCTGAGATGTATTCCTGTATGGTGATAATTCAGTAATCTTTCCTAGATCAGTTACATTTACAAACCTTTACACGTACCTACGTATCAAAGTTTTATTTTAGCTCAAAACAGCGGCACATACAGTACAGTACAGAAACAGAAGTACAAATCTATAGCAAAATTAGAAACTAGTTGAATGCGCACGCAATAGTCATTACGGAACATAAAGTCATTCTCCGTATCAACTCGAAAATGAGCTATTTGTCTGTAAGCGTGTTCAAAATTCTGCTATCTACTGAAAAATATACGTATTGTATATTTGTCCATTGTGTTTCGACTTCGTCGTGAGTTATGACTTCAATAGCCAACTACGAATCATACGACCGCCTTATAGGTTCATGAAACGCTTGATAGCGATATTTGCAAAAGCATATTTTACGTCATGCCGTCTACTTTCAACTTTCATTGAATCATGAAGTTCAATCTTGTTGCACAAATACATGGAAAACGGACATGAATCATTGGATACAGATTGAGATTACAGATGAACCTTGTAAATAGAAACATTTCTTCTTCGGAAGCGTCGTGCAAGCACTCACGCTTATCCAGATACTGGGTAGTCCGACAGGATCTTCAAAATCCAACATTGCTTACCTACTACTGGGAATCGTCCCATGAAACAACTATATCTATTGTGATTTGAAAACAATACTTCCGGGATGGGTGCATAGTACCATTACATTACAAATTATAGTACTTTATAATGATGGCATATTCGGTATAGTTCGTGGTACAACTAAATAGTAAATACTATAGTAAATAGAATCCTAATTCAAATATTTGGGCATGGAGGATATCAGTCCAGTCTACAGTCCTATTTATGCAAAACAATATATATCCACATCAGAGCGAGAGAAATATTCAATACAGTATAGTACAATTTCACCTATTTCAAACGTGATTTCTGAAGTTACGCTGAACTTATCATGTGCAAAAATGAATCCATAATGCGCGCAAATGCAACTGCAACTTGCCTAAACAGACTGACAACAGACAGTGTATAATCTGTGCTGCATTATAGGAAAATAAGGTGCGTAAAAGGTTATCTCGGATGCCCCTGCCCTTGCTGACTCAAATAGTACTGCAAAGAGCTGTCCTAACATTGTACGCGAATTGTTAGATTGGCACGTGCAAAAGGTAAGCTTGTTGTACGCGCTTTTGTGAATTGTTTAACATTGCAATGTTGTCAGCTTTCCCTTCACTTTTTGTTTCACTTGGTAAAAACTAGTTTTTGTTTACACAAAATATCCCCAGATAAACGCTCTCAACAGGAAATAGGGAAGTAGATTTGATGGTTAGGGTTCACATAATGTGCTTAATAGGTTTCTTTATACTAATTTTATTGTAACCTTAATTTTTTATGCACAAACAACTTCATATTCCATCTATTGTTGGTAGCATTATCATCGACGCTATGCTTTTTTCATCACAATCTGGAACCTTTTTATGGCATTTGACGGGGTAAAACTTCAAACTTAATGGGTGACATACTTCTTCTTCTTCTCTACTTCTTTCTTTCTGTTTCGTTATAACTGCAATTTTCTGTAATTTTTACAGTATGATGTTCATGGTCAATTCTCGTTCCTCAGAGGCTTGCTAAACGAGCACCTTGTGGGGTCAATTAAAATATGATACTACATACGTGCAAAAATGTCAGCATGAATAAATACGAACGTGTGCGATTTTAGCCGATGTCTTTTAGCCAATTGTCCCCCAACAGTTAAATGTAACGGAATACATAACCAACGCCTTAGTTTACTGCGATATATTTCTGCAACTCTCTTGTTTTTATATTAAAATTGGAACCCAAGGTGAAGTTTTGACATGTTGTGAGTAAACTTATCCATTATCACTTTTGAATATATTCACAAAACATTATGTATTACCACACCTTCAATTGTTTTGGCTTTGACACCTTTTTGAGAATTAAAATTTAGAAAAATGTAATTTGCTGGAAGCATCTAGGATTTATTGCCTAAAATTGCTCCAATTTAATTAGTTTAGAACCACTAAGATTTTTACAGCGACTGTGGTAGAATACAATCTACAAACTTCACATCACAGTGATATCGTGGCACATGTAATGTGGAAATTCTCCATTTACTAAGTTTATTTATGGCTCTCTCACATACTCAAAGATAATACATCATGTAATCATCATAATTCATTGATTTGCACGATACTCTCTGGCCACCGCTCCCACCAAAATCTACCATTACAATTTCATAATGATTTATCATTGCATCAAGTTTGTTGAATATTTTGTGCAGTATTTGTTCT
>JAAXOA010001015.1:0-17949 GCA_036561885.1 Salina celebensis
AGTTTGTTTCTTTTTTGTATTTAAGTAAAAGTTTTTTGTGTTTCTCCTGCAGAAGAATTTTTCACAATAGTTTTTTTTAACCAAGAAAAAAAAATCATTACATCAGCATGCTTTAGTAATCTACTTATGAAAATTTTGTAGACTTAGCTTCAACATAGCTTTGACTAGGTAAAAATTGAAAGTTGTCTTGAAAAACTTTATTATTTTGAGAACCTCCAAAAAGCCGATTTGAGATATTTAGCAGGAACATGTATTTTGTATTATAAAAATTCTGTTCTAAATAAAAAAATATTATTAGTAAAGCACGAAGACGAAGCTATGTAAAACAATGTCGGAAGGGTGATTCGCCATTAACTTGATGTACGTATTTAATGATTGGCCAAAATGCACTGAAAAAATTCAATCATCAGGTATAGACTCACAATGAAAATTTGCTTTGCTTACAGAAAAAATTGTGGAGATAATCTTAACTCACCAGCAAATGTTTTTTTTGGGTGGATATTCATTAAATTTGTATTAATAGAGTTATAGATTAAGTGTACCTCTTTTTTTTAGATTACATGATAATAATAATCTCATCATAGCAAAATCCGACACCTACTACGACTAGTACGGTACCTATTTTCTTGTAGCGAGGTACGACTCATTTCATAAGCAAATATGGGTTTTTCATTAAAAATTAGTTTAAAACCACTATCACAAGGTATTACAATGAATTTGTTTCACATAATGACTGAATGACGAAATTATACTTAAATTAAAGCGGCTAGTTTAACCCCACTTAATTCCAATCACTTAACCAGCTCGGTTTATGTAGGTAGGTTTCTGCTTAAAAGCCTTTTCAACATTATCGAAAATGACGCATTTTTCGAGGTACTGTCACCCACCATTTCCCACCGAAGGATTTTAATGTAGTAGCTCCGTAAAATATGTATAAGGTTTTAAAGGAATCCAGGTTGCAAAACTATAAGCGTTTTTCTCAATCGGGCTTCTCTCTTTCTCCGACCATATTTCCCATTTTACACGCTCTCTTCCTCCGAAGAAAAACTCATTAAGAGAAATGTATTGAAGTGGTAGTAATTCCACTCCTTCCTCGCCTTGTCACAATACAAAAGACCAGATAGAAAAGCTCTCTCTTATAAAAATAGCTCTGATAGAGACATTGCACCGCCGTTTTTAGTCAAGCCACTTTTGACAGTGAAAGCTAAAAAACATGAACAACATTCAAAAATCAAAGCTCTCTGCACTCTACAGCCTTCTCCAGGAAAATTTTCATAAGGACGCCTTCTACTATGTACTAGGCGAAAACATCGTTCGGGGTTTTCCTTTCTGGATAAAATTCTGGCTGAAATATGCGGTGGAAAAACTGTATAGAAAGTCTAACCGTCTTCCCGAGAATATTTTCGGCGATGCGACAACGACAAACAAGTTGCCATACACAAAGTGCATAATTCCAAAATATTTCTATACATTTTCGTTTCTCCTGCTACTCACACACTACTGCGCACACACTGCTCTAGCATTTTCTCTTCAGTGTATGATGTGCCTTGCATTATATTTCACGGATCAAATCACTTGAACATCTTTTTAAAAGAAAGTTTTCTCTGGTAAACAACGTCATAAAGAAAGGCAGGAAAGAGTGGAAATGTTTTTTGAAAAACTTTCATTTTATTTAAGTGTCTCTCTCCTTCCTCTACCTACAAGAAACACACAACTCTCGTCCGATAAAATTGTTGTGAAGCTTTCGGTTTCAATGAAAGTGTGCATACGTCAACAGCACTGGCAGCTCGCAACATAAACAGTAGTATTCGTTTTGATTATAATGCCACATCTTATATCTCACTTCCTCTATTTTCCCGTCCGTTTTTCGTTTGTTTTATGCCTCCAGCTATATTTTCCTTGCGATCTTGTGCTCTTTTACATTTTCCTATCTTTTCTTTTTTGGAGGACAAAATGCAAGCTGTTCTTTAAGAGAAACTTGGAAATGCAGTGTTTCATATACGTGTCCCTTTTTATACAGAACCATAACAAACGTCTATTTCACTTTTCCCTGAGGAGTTAGTGTGGGAAGAGGACAAAACCTAAAGACATAACGTTGAGACACCATATACTGTTGGATAACTCCTTGAAGTTAACAACGATGCGACGAATTTTTACATGATATGATATGATTCAGTTGATATGATACACAAAATTTTGAGGGAGCGTGAAAACTGACAAACATTTCATGTAGTAGAAAGCATACAAAAGCGGACAAAAAAGAGGGAGAAAGCAAGATGAGAATTCGAAGAAAAACGGAATAATTTGTGATGCACTTTCTGTCGCTTTTCTTTTCGTTCGTATATCTTTCGGATAATAGTCTACCAGAATATTTTCTTGGTGGTTTCGCTCGTTGAGACGACATAGCTACTTGTTTCTTTGGAGAAAGTCTGAGAAAATGGGATGGAGGAGTATACGCGGAGAAATAATATATCGAGAAAATAGTACATAACAAAGAGAGTACGAAAATTAGATGCATTTTCAAGAAAGGACAAAGAAAAAACCTGTGCAATAAAAACTAAGAAAGTCTGAGAAAATGGGATGGAGGAGGATACGCGGAGAAATAATATATCGAGAAAATAGTACATAACAAAGAGAGTACGAAAATTAGATGCATTTTCAAGAAAGGACAAAGAAAAAACCTGTGCAATAAAAACTGATATGCAGTAAAATGCGACTGTTTATAGTCGGCGCGACAAAACGTAAACCTGACATACTGGAAAGCTTTTAAATAAATGAATGTCATACTTTCCCTGCTCGTGTTGCTTTCTCCACCAGTTAATGGAAGGGGACAGATGAACAGGATGCGAAACGAAAAGCATACACAATTCGACAATTCTCATAGTATGAATTAGGTAAGATTTGTTACGATTTTAAATTGGACAAAAGAGGGGGATTTTTTCACATGACTAGATTCAACAGAAAATTCGTACAAAATTTATATACAACAAAATTATACCTATTTATTTTATTAGGCGCAAATAGGATTCATTACCTACTGACGCATTGTTGCGTAAAAAAACATTAGGGTGCAAAGGAAAAATGAAGAAAAAATTCCAAAAGTTTCCTTCGAGCCGGATTTGAACCAGCGACCTATGGATAACAGTTGCAAATTGACCTACTACAGTCCACCGCTCTACCAACTGAGCTATCGAAGGCTTCATGTGGGATGCGTTGGCCAAAGCTCTACTTGAATCGCATTGCGATTTCGTGCTTGTGATGTTTCAAAGTTTTGTTTTGAAGCATTGCATTCAGGTTTGAGGCACGATGCTATGAGAAGAAGAGCTAAGCGAAAGTCAGACCTTTTCTGGCCAGATGGATGGAATAAGCTCTTGTGCGACATCTCACGGATGAAGCGGGAAGTTGGTCTAAAGTTGAATGGACTGGTACCGGGCGAGAACCCCGGCTTGTGAACAGATGGAATGTTGTGTCTGTCTAGTCTGGGGATTTGTTTTCATTGTATTTGTTTTGTTTGGATCAGCTGAACATATGATCTGACGAAATATCAGAAGAAAATAAAGTTTGAAGTTTGCTTGGTGCACGTGCTGTAATTTTCAAGAAGATTGTCTACATTTTAGTTAAATATTACAAATTATTGAGTGTGGGGGATCTGGGTTGGAAGGTTAAATTACAGCAGAATTATACGCTGCAAGGTTTTACAGGATTGGAAAGAAAAGAAATCAATATTTGAAAATGTGAAAACAGTTTCGGGTAAGCAGTCGTGGTTATCGATTTGAACACTTAAAAACCTGATACACGTTGTAAGCTCATTATTAATTATGTTTGGTTTGATGATAACAGGTGGAGAAATAATGTTTTTACGAGATAAGCTTTTTCCCGATATCATCGAGAAAAATTTTGGTCGAAGGAATAGCTAAACGAATGGAAAGTTATTTAGCCAGCTTAAATTTCTGCACTAGTTCTTTATCATTTAAGTGTGTCGGTCTCCACGTTTCGTTGGGTCTGAAGCAAAATGTATTTCTTTTCTTGGAGGATGGGGCTGCTCCCCAAGATAAATAGTTATTCATCGAAAGCAAGTTTACACATTGGAGTAAGATTGCCAGAACATGGAAGCTATTGGATACAAGGATGCCGGAATTGTATGAGAAATTACCATTCACGTCAACCGGGGAAATTAGTGGGACCTCTGAGACAACGTTTGGAAATTTGGAAGGTTGACCGGTTCATTCCTAAAGGCAGAAGATTTAGTACCACACAGCTTTTGAGACAAAAAATGTCCGACAGTACCGTCAATATAAAAGATGTTCCGGTTCGCAGAGCGGACAAGAAAGAACTCTCAAGATTATTCGGACTTGCGAAAGATGAGAAGTTAACTCTGACAGGTATAATATAAAGCATAAGTTTAGTTTATTGTCCCCAATCCCAATGAAGTCAATAATATGCTAGACTAAATGCAATAAATCCATTTTGTTTTTCTTCTAGGTGCTATTTTATTATTGATCGTTTCAAGTACCGTTACAATGGCAGTCCCCTTCTGCCTCGGAAAAGTTATCGATTTAATTTACACTGGAGAAACTAAAAAGCAAATGGAATCAAAATTAAATACTGTGTGCCTTGGACTTCTTGGAATATTTATAGTTGGAGGATTGTGCAATTTTGGAAGGGTATATTTAATGCAAGTTGCTGGTGAGTCATCCAATTAAAATGTGTGTTATGTAATTGAAATTAACTTTTTCAATATGTAAGTTTAAAAACACTGTCCTTTATAATCAAAATAGGTTTGCGAATCACAAATAGGATGAGGACATCGGTGTTTTCCGCAATAGTTAAACAAGATATTGCATTTTTCGATAAAAACAAAACAGGCGAGCTGATCAATCGACTGTCTGCGGATACATCCCTGGTTAGTCAATCAGTAACTATGAATGTATCCGATGGCTTAAGATCAACATTCATGGTGTTCGCAGGAGTAGCGATGATGGCAAGTGACTTAAATTCAAACTAAAGCCTTGGATGTAAACACCTATTTTTCTTAAAGTAAATTATCGAATTGTTCGTTTTAGGTATACACTTCTCCAAAATTAGCTGTTGTTGGTTTAAGCGTTGTTCCTCCTGTGGCAGCACTGGCCGTTGTTTATGGTCGTTACGTGAGGAAAATAACACAAAAGGTTCAGGACAGCTTGGCGTCTGCGACCCAAGTAGCTGAAGAAAGAATTTCAAACATTAGAACGGTTCGAGCGTTCGGCCAGGAATCTTTTGAAAATCAGGTGTATAGCTCGAAAATCGCTGATGTGCTCAATTTATCCTATAAAGAAGCGTTTGCACGAGGGATGTTCTTTGGAATGGTTAGTCCGAAACATTAACAGTTAACGTTACAACATAATATATACTATATAATATTATACATATATATATACTGGTTTCCTTTTGGTGTTCTGCAGACGGGTCTTAGCGGAAACTTTATTATCTTATCTGTGTTGTACTACGGAGGAACTCTCGTAGCAGATCAATCATTAAGTGTAGGAGCCTTATCAGCGTTTTTGCTGTACGCTGCATATGTAGGCGTTGCAATTGGAGGTTTGAGTTCATTTTATTCCGAGATGATGAAAGGCTTAGGAGCCTCCACAAGATTGTGGGAATTAATAGATACAGTGCCTACCATTCCTCTTGAAGGTATGTATAATTAAAACTATGCATTAACATTGTTTTAGTCTGCTTTCGTAACCCAACTTGATTTATGGATTCACAGGTGGTGTTATACCAATCGACGGAATGAAAGGCCACATTATGCTTAAAAATGTTTCATTTTGTTACCCAAATCGCCCGGATGCTATGATCTTTAACAATGTAAATCTTGACATTCCTGCTGGCTCCGTCCAAGCCATTTGTGGAAGCAGTGGCAGTGGAAAAAGCACACTAGGTTCACTTATACTTCGATTTTATGATCCTACCACGGGTACCATCAGAATCGATGGGTTAGACATTTCCCAATTGGATCCCCGATGGTTGCGTCTACAGATTGGAACTGTTAGCCAAGAGCCCATTTTATTTTCATGTTCAATTAAAGAAAACATTCTATACGGAGCAGTAAATCCTGAACTAGTTACCGACGAAGAGATACATGAAGTTGCGAAAGAAGCAAACGCGTATGATTTCATAATGAAGTTTCCTCAACGCTTTGATACACTAGTTGGTGAAAGAGGGATAATGTTATCAGGGGGTCAGGTGGGTTGTTCCTCTCACTCCTTAAATTACTATATTTTTGTAAAGTCCTATGGTGTATTTAATATATTAATTGATGACTATTTCTTGCAGCGTCAACGAATTGCTATTGCAAGAGCATTAATGAAAAACCCCAAAATTCTTCTTTTTGATGAAGCAACCAGGTACATTCTATAGTGAAACTCATGCTTAAAGACAAGTCTAGATTCTAGTAAAGAAAGAATAATGTATAACAATAATAGTTTTATATTCAAACCTTACAGCGCCCTAGATGCTGAGAGTGAATTTTTAGTTCAAGAAGCGCTCGAACGGGTAGCGCTGAATCGCACAGTTATTTCAATTGCTCATAGATTGTCTACAATCCGTCATGCCGGTAACCTTTATTACCAAAAACTCTGTTAAAAATGGTTTCAACCGTCTAAACATTTTTATATGTATTTCTTTATAGACCAAATAGCGGTACTACATGACGGGAAATTCGTCGAAGCTGGGGCGTATCACGAATTGATGTCAATCGAGGATGGAATGTTCCGCAAACTTGTTGAGAAACAGACAATAGAGCAATAAAAATGTTCATCCTATTGAGAAGTCCTATGCAAAAGGATAGTATTTTGACATTTCAAAATGTGATAGAATTTGTTAGCTTTAAATATTTGGTTACGTTTGTGTATGTACAATAGAAAGTGCTCTTTATGTATTCATAATAAAATTACAAAATAACCTATCAAGTGCTAAATCCAAATTAGTTTTTATATAACTTGTTTGATCAGTTCCCCTCATCACTTCAAATAAAAATTCCTCGAGAGTCTCAGCGCTCACGCAGTCATCAAAGGTGAAATTTTGCGCTGTGCTTTCTCTCTCTCTCGCACACACACACACACACTCCTTTGACGTCCTAACTCTCGCAAGTAAAAAGGAGATTTTGATAGGTTTCCCTCACGTTTTTCCAAGTAATAAGCTTAATAGAAAATAAATGATAGCTTCAAAGTGGAAATATTTATTGATGTTGAAACAGTTTTCTTCTATTGACATATAAAAATCCGTCTTATGTTATGATTGGGGGAACTCAAATTTGATTTCACCAAAGGAGGCATATAAACCTTTCCTTCAACTTTTTGCTGAGCAATGATTGTTGGTCATTGGGTGAAAATGTGGTTTTTTATTATACTTTCTCCTTACCCTCATGGGTCGAAAGATGTTCGCAGCAGAAGCTCCAAATGAATATATTTTTCCCCTCGTTACAACCTCGATCACAAACATGTACATGTAACCTTTTTTTCATTCTACAAACATCCTGTAAAACTACTCTACCACTTTCTTCCCAGTTGGTGTGGAGATTGATTACACCCCGTCAACGGCATTACTTGAAACTCAAGTGTAAAACTACGTAGAGTTTTATACCGCCGCATTTTCCCCAACATCAATAACTTCATGATGGAAAAGTATACGTCAACTTGGAACACACACTAACATCCCATTAGTCCTCGTTTTGTTAGGCATATAAAAAAACTTGCAATGTATACTGTAAAAAACGGAAGCAAATCGGGGAAAGTGGGCTTTTTTTGCTCGACCGACTTAAACTGGCAGGTCTTGTGCTGACCTACTACTTTCACTCGCTTGATATCGTGACAAATATTAGTGTATTGTAAATCCCATTTTGTACGAAACTCCCAGCTCGCTTGACTTTCATACGATTTTCGCAAACTCTAATGCAGTTTTTGTATTCGACCTGTTCCCGATTGATCATTTTGGATTGGTTTGTGTGTGTATTCTCTGTGCGGTTGAGTTGTTCGTCTCTTCTCTTAGTAGACTCAAGCGGATATGCATAATATGTGCAGCATAGAGCTGATTTACTGATGTAATCGCGATTATCATCATCATCCCAGCCACCACCTTCATCTAATTTATAGGGAAAGTTTATGTGAACATAGTTATTTCCCAAGTGCACTATTTCCTTGTATATTTTTTGCCTACCCACCTTCACTCCACCCTAATTCATCCGGTTCTTATCGACATGAGCAATCCGTTGGGTTAAATGAGAAAGTTTCGTGTGTTACGCTTTCCTCCTTTGAACTTGATCAACGAGCATGAAAAAAAAAACGCGGACTTTCTCTGCATTATCGTACGTGTTTGTACATCTCGTATGAAATACGGAGCGCTAATGCTATAAGAATATTATTACAGAAGCAGTTCTATTACAGGTGCTGTAAAAAGTGGTAAACTTAGGTCGCAAATAAATTGCATTACAATATTTAATTTGATATATTTTTCCTCTTGCTTCTCTTATCGCTCTTTTTTATATCCGTGCTCGCACGCTTTTAAGCGAATTTTTCTCTCATTTTTTACCTCCCACTTTAACTGCTCCGCGTCACATTAAAAGCCGTTTAAGCTCAAGTGCAGGTAACATGTAAAATAGGTTGACCTGGACTAGGAAAATGAAAATGTACAAATGTGTAGTCAGATCATAAAAAAATATTATATACGGTAACATGCTAAATAGGTCACGAGGACACGTCACAACACCACTTTCCATATTACTCAGCCTATATTTTGTTTTGAATTGATGGATTTCATCATCTCTCCTGCCGCTAACCGAGTGTATTGCTGAGTTTCAGTGAAAGTCTGGTTATGCAGTAAACACTAGAAGCTTGTAATACCCCAAGACTTGTTTTCATCTCATTAATTCAATGGAAATCCAATGACGGTATGACCTAAAGTGCACACTTTTAGCTCAACAACATACTTTTAGGTAACTACACCATATATGAAAATGAAATCAGGACAAAAGTTGATGGAGAAAAATGATAAACCTTACGCTAGCTGTTTTTTCTAGGTAAAACTAAAATGTATTACATTAAATGGCGCAGTATGAGTTCCCTTGCAATGTACAAAGTAAAAATGTTTTTTTAACACCATTCATTTACATTTGAGGTATTAATTTAAACTAGTTTATGACTTAAATAGGAGCAGCTCATTTACGCAATAGTGTCACGAAGTAGTGAAAGTAAATACTTAACTACTGTGTGTTCTTTTTAACAAAATGAGTATTTTTTATTACGTTTATTCATCGTTGTAGATTGAAGTACAACATAAAAGGGAGGGGAGGATCATTATGAGAAAAAAAAACTTCAAACAAGAAGGAACGGCACAATTAAGAAGAAAAAAACTCGCAGCTATTATATAAACTAGCGAAAAACGTGTTTGGATTGTGTTTTTTTTTCAGGTAGGAAAAAGGGAAGGAGCACTTGACTACGTATATTTTTATCTACTTACACACTCATCATACAATAAAGGCTTGTAAGTTAGTTTGCAAACATGCCTGAGCATTTTAAGCTGTTGGTTGGAGTTCGGTTATTATGGTGGGCCCACTTGAACCATCATGAAGAGCCTCATTTTACTGTCTGCGTGGAAAAAAGGGAATCCATATAAACTGTATAGTTTATAATGTACGGACTTACAGACAGACAGTACAAGCATCTATGGAGCCTACCCACTAACAACTAACACAAACATAGAGAAACACAAAAGCTCTGCACATCAGTGTGTGAATTGTTGAGTTGATAAACTGCTAGATTCAAGATGGTTCCTTAATTGGATAAGAGGCTATGAATTGTCATGTGGAGACACAATTTTGCCTTATGCAATTTTCATCGACAGATGCGACAGAGGGTGGGAAGGAGTGAATAACCGAGGGAAAAAAACGTGCATAAAGTAAAACTCCTTGACGACTTTCACCGCATAAGGAATGGAATCTAATCGACAATACGCAAATACTAATAGACATTTTTACGATAAAATCGCTATTTTTATTGAGAAATCATGGCAATGATCTCCGTAGTCAAAACAACTTTCAACTGTCATGATCATGCGATCTACTCATAGAAAGGTAAACACTAAACTTAATAGGTTGTTGTGTTGACTTTAGTTATGACAAACCCTAAGAAACTAAGCGACAATTCACTCACAGTTTTGGAACAAAAAAAAACGCATTACCTTTACCTTTAGAAGACGTGACCATCAAACGTTTAACGGAAATCATTGGTCATATATAGCTTCAGTTTTGTACCTGTATATGTTTATGAAGATTTACAATTAAGGAAGCATTTTCAAGAAAATCACGAGAAATATTTACTTGTGGATTACTAGTGTAGAGCTGCTTTTTGGAGGCAGCCTGGGGTAGCCATGGTTATGAAAAGCTGGCTAGACACATTTTTCTTCGTTATGCTAGGTAAAGAGAAAGCAATCCTGGTGGCGATCAAATGAAACTCATACACAATCACTCTGTACTTTGTATTGGAGCGTTCCGTTTCGGCTTGTACAATCTCAAGTAATCTTCTGCACAATTTTATTTTCTGTGTTCTTCGATTGAAATAAAACACCAAATGCTTTATACTTTATGAAACGTTGCTTAAGAATCTCAGGCTAATTCTAAAGTGGACAGAAAAAAACTCGCGTATCTCGCCATCCTAAAATAACTAATAAAATTGAGAATAATTGTTTTCTGAAGCGCATTTTTGATTTTGCTCGTATCAAACTATGAAGGCATTGAATGTACATGCTGCTTACTGCCGTTACGGAGAAAGGAGACAAGTATTGAGAAACTGTAATATGACATCGATACGAAGCCAAGGTTCCCATAAGTTGATACATATCGTACTTCTGACAATAACCATAAGCTGCAAAATGTGAAGCCTTACAGGAAAAAATGTGCATTTCGAATACTAAGTTGTATGAATATGTATAGATTTACAGAAAAGTTAGAAAAAGAAACGCCTAACCCGTATCGTAGATCTTCCATATAAATATTCATATGGGTATGAATACTTGTGAGAACGCAGTAGTCTTGTGTTCACGTTGTGGCTTATGATGGCACCTTTCTTTATCCCGGTACTTTGCTCCCGCGTTCTGCTTGTCTTACTACATGTACTTGTTTTTAAGGCTTTCCATTTTCCCTATCTTTGTCTAGTAGCACATTCTCTATATTTTGGAAAACAAGAATCTTGTGAAGGAACACAATAGGAATGCTGATAAGTTGTGTATGCTTATCNGCTTTCCATTTTCCCTATCTTTGTCTAGTAGCACATTCTCTATATTTTGGAAAACAAGAATCTTGTGAAGGAACACAATAGGAATGCTGATAAGTTGTGTATGCTTATCACCTTATGAACAAGAAAAGGTTTGAGTTTTCTCTAGCCTTTGGATTGCTTTTTGGCTTCTTCAAGTCTACCCAGTCTTTTTTCTCTTTTTCTCTCGTTCCTTTCCCTGTTATTATTTCTGTAGGAACAAAGTCGAGAGTCTCTCTCGTTGACTGCTGAGTTCCATTGGAGAATAAAAACGGGAGAAATTGGTGAAATTTTTGTGGAGAAGCTGAGAACGTCAAGACCTTTTTTTGGGTTTTGTGTACCTTTCTCTCAGGCATTTCATCCTGTGTGGACCCATGAATACAAGAAGTTAAAGCAATAAATTAAAATGGTCATAACAGTGGAGAAAAGATACCAGTGTAGATTATATCTGTATAAAGTACCATCAAATTAACTAGCTTCATCCAGCATCATTGACTCATAGAGATCGGATCAAAAACATCAGGTCGTTGATCACTTGACTGCAAAACCTATTGTTTGTGATACAACGAAATTGTAACTGTACCCACTTTTCTGCAAAGCATACGACGAGATTTAATCTTCCAATAAATACTTATATTTGGTTCTCTATTTCTCTAACTCAAATAAGCTTACCCAAGTTTTACCACTATTATGTTTTTTTATCTATTCTCCGAGTGTTTTGTCGTATTCCAGTTCATCTTTATTCGACCTAGTAGCTTGCATTGTTGGTTTATATGCGGGTATGATCATGCTGATGATGATAGTATGGCCTAGACTGTTCATACTTGTACACTAACGCAAACGTTGTTTTTTGGTACTTTATTGTTAAGACACGTAAAAGTATGGGCTGATGTTGCTGTTGCTGCTTGAAGCACTTTCCCCCTTGTTTTTAAGTGCATAGTACCCTGCGGTAGATGCATAGCCAGCCTTAGAAGACAATCACCTAAAAACTATATCTTTGTTGCTCTCCGTCTCTGCTGCTTTCCTACAGTTTGGCAATGGGTGAAAGAAGAGCGCAGGTCAACCTTTTAAACCTGGAATGCTTACATAGTTGCAGTCTGCCTAGTTCGCCTGCTGATCGTTTTACTTGGCCTGTGTACGTTTATGTGGTAGAAAGTGGTGGAGCTGGTGTGTGTGTGTGTGTGGAAGCCAGTCGATTTAACCAAAGGCAAGCAGCAGCAGTAGTACAATCTCAAAAATGTATTGAAAGGGTGGTGTACGAGAAGCTGAAGCAGGACTTGTAAATCCCTAGCCTTTCTTGCTCTTCTCTATAACATAATGCAACACGGCACGGCAACCATAGTCTCTCCAAAGCTATGTAGCTTTTGTTTGGTATGATGATGCGATAAAAACATGGAACTGATGAAAACCCAAAGATATAGAGAAAATTCCAAAGTTGTACTCTTACGGTCAACACACCAAGCTAACACAGACACAAAAGACTCTTTTTTATAGATGACAACGACCAGGGGCTATATGAGGAGGAGAAAAACATCAAAAAATGCTTCCACTCTGAGGACCAAAAAACGTTTTAGGAGTAAACGTGTGTACTTGAATGAGCAAAAAATGTGATATGAGGTTCTATAGAAACTAGCACAGTTTACTTTTCATTCTACTTCAAAATCAAGGATTTGTACAAGGTGTAAACCTGAGGACATTGCGTCTGTCCAGTTTTACTAAAAAACGGTGTACCACACAACAAAGCGTATTGTCTGCAACAACGTGAGCATTGACATGAATTTCATGAATTAGAAAATTGTACTATTCAGGTGGTTAGAATAAATCTGGGCTTAACTACTTTGTAAAATGTTGATTTTACGCATACATCCATTCTATCATATATCACAATGACAGTTGAAAAGTTCATATTATAATATGCCCAAAATTAAACGCAATGTGTAGAGTGTACAATGAAAGTTACCTACTTGTCGTGCTTTCAGTGGTTGAGTTGAAACTCTAGACAATGTCAAAGTGTGTATGTGATAGACGAACCACGAACCAAAAACCCTAACCGTACATCGTTTCTGTTTTCCCAACCAGTGAAAGTTGTTACACACAAGATTACAATGGTACAATAAAGAGAAAGCATAATAATGTATGAGTGATGTTTTAATATGATGACAAAGGAATTATTATATGAACACAATAAGTGAAATTGTGTAAAGATGTGGATCAAAATTCTATAGGCATAGAATAGAAGATGACTTTATGTATAAGAATGTCTGGCATCCATACCACCTTATCTTTTTGCATTCTCAAATTCTTCTTTGTCGAGTTGTGTTCCTTCTCATCTATTTTTCTCTTTTGTTACAATGGAGAGGAAAACAAAAGGAAAGAACACGGTCCTCTGATTTCCATGAAAAAGGTTCAAATTTTACAATAATTTTCCCTCTATTTTCACTAGAGCCTGTAGGAATACAATATGGAACGTAGTTCTGAGGGGAAACATAATAACTTGTTAGGAAGCAAAAAAGAGCTGATTATTTTTATACATGGAAAAGCTTCGTGCAGATTTTTTCGATCTGATATGTATACGAGTATCTTTTCACATTAAATACTTTTCCATGTAAGCTGTGAAGAAAAAGTACATATTTTAATATTCGTTAGTTAACACAAACGGCAAACTTTTTACTGTTAGTGCATAGCATATTATCATATTATATGTAGGGATTACTTATCATTATTTTTGCGAAATCATTACAGTGTACGAACAGAAGCATTCCATTCTCCATACAATTGTAATCTGGCTTATTAATACAGAGAAAAAGGAGTTATGTAACTTTCACTGTAATAACAGGAAAGTACAGTTTGATATTTGGCCAATTGAATGTAGCAACCAAAAAATAGGTATTGCGAAAATTATATGCTGGAGCTGTCGTAATGTGAAATAGAAAAAGTATATTGTTATAGGCAGGCGACTCTGTGGTGTTGTATTATAAAGATATTCTTCCGTTATTCATTTCATCTGTATGGTAACTAAAAACTAATCTAAAATAAGATGCCATACCATGAGGCTTTTGCAAAATTTGTGGCATAATAAGTTAGTTTTCCAGTTGACTGGTGTAATGAAAATGTGGGAATATTTCTGGGAACGATTTCATGTAATCAGTCATTGCGATGGGATGTCTGTCTAAGCTTTAATTGCCCTCGGGTTTTAATAAAATTTCAACATTAAAACGTCTATTTCTGTAACAGCAACAAACCAAAAATCATACGCAGCCAAATCCTAAAAATAATTTTTGTTTTGTTCATTTCATGTTTCACCCGCATTGCGTTAAACTTTAAAAAAGAATGAACCTTGGTATTCAAGCTTATAAGCAGAATTGTATTGGTATTGCAGAGCGATAATGAAGAAATTCATGCAATCAGGGGCAAAGTATCCATTTAGAGAATTGTAGTGAGCATCAGTTCAGTACTAGTACCGATGTACAGCTCGTCCCTAACCAACAGCATGACTGAACTTGTCCCACAGTTGAACGCTCGGAGTGTAACATTGAACGGTGGAGGAACCTTATCACTGGAATGTAAATATCATCGGTGCAAAGAGAAAGTGACAAAATTCTCCGATATTAGCATAAAAGGTTTTTTTACGGAGCAGCCAATACGCCAACGTACGCCTGCTAACGAGACTCATGCACATTGTTTTCTTCGACTATAGCAAAACTTTGAAATTCCATTGGAGCCATTGCCCTGCAACCTTTAATGTTTACTCTTCTCTTGTATCTCTTCATTTAACAGAACAATTAGGTTCTATATTATGCGCACATGTATTGTCACTAATGGTTATTTTTTTTTTCGCCTAAATGCTTAGTTTTTCAAGTTAAAAATGCAACAGCGAGAAGTTGTTAAGCACATTGAGGTTTTTATTCGTAAATAGCCTTGTCACGCTTGTTCTCGACGTTTCTTGCAATGAAAAACAATTAATTTTTTTAGAGAAAATACCGGTTCCTACAAGAAAAACACGAAACCCAACGAGGCAAAGCTATTTGAAAATGCGTGTTCCACATACAGCTGTGTTGGAGGGTAAAACCATCCGTGGAAAATCAACCCAACTGAAAAAAAGGATCATATCAACGATATCGCCTTTTCCCGTAACGTGAACATTTGAAAACCTGCAGAGGCAAAAGAGAATAGTGTGAATAGGAAAAATAGAGTAGGCAAGAGTAAGAAAAAAAGTTGTATTATTGTAGTAAAATAGTATGCACTGGAGTCTGAACTCGCACTATGCATTTTAGCACACATTCAAGCCTACGCCGTGTACTATTTCACTAGACCGCTATAATACTACCGCTTTCTCTTACACAATAGCTTTTCCAGTTAAAAAACGAAACCACGACTAACAGCCCACTGGAAACACATGAGTCTATTTTCTAGAAAGAAAGGCTTATGAAAAAACAGTCCGCTCATTTCATATATGAAAAACAAGGTTTTCTATAATTCTTAGCAGTTTCTCTTCACGAGACAATGATTGCATGCATAGAAGTTGAATAGGAGACTTACAAATATGATTTGAGAAAAAAATTATATTATCATAATTATAAATATTATATACACAAAGTATGTATTTCGCAAGAGTAAAGTATCAAAGATTTTGCTCCTTCCGATGAACACAATTGAGGAGAATTTTAAACTTGAATGTGCATCAGACAATGACTAACAGTGTATAGCCATAGCCATTAAAGAGATTTTTTTTGTATAGACGTAATGGCACTAGCGGGATGTATATTCCTAGTTAGAAAATGTGCAAGTTTTTTTCTTCTTGATTTCGGCGTACTTTCTCCTTGATATGATATGTGCATTGTGAGAAGTGAGTACATATTCCAAGCTAACCGCCTTTTCTGCTAGAGTACCCCAACATAATCATATCTCTAACAGGATTCGAAAAAAACTTATATTTGTGCACACTTTCAAATGTATGTCTAGCAAAAAAAAACGAGAAGATATGGGAAATAGCGAGCAAGCATGTGTAAGTGTGTCTGTACGAAAGAGAGGGAGAAAGCGCCGTTTTCCTTTTCCTAACCACCACCATCCAGTACACACTTTTATAGCTGCTCACATGCAAAAAGTAAAAACAGTACGGATACTGCTACTAGAAAACACTAAAATAGTAATAACTACCTATAAATTTTGTAGTAATGTATGTACGGAACAAGATAGAAAATGAACACATGTATACAGGTATGTATCAAGTACATTTGCAAACCGAAACGTTGATATGTATTAAAGCCTTATGTATATTTTCTCTTTCCAGCTCAACGAAACTCGACGAGAAAAGGAATGGGAGAGAGAAAGGGGAAAAAGTTTTTTCTCTTGTACAACTTGCAAAACCCTCTCTTCGCCCTTTTTATAATGATCATTGGTGTGAGTCAGTCAGTCTCTTTCCGACCGTGGGACACTTGAGGTACCCATCATCATCGTCTCGGCAAAAATTTTCCCGTTTTCTCTGTCGCTTTATCGTTGCCCTATCATTGTCGGTAACATCATCTTCTGAAGGAAAGAAAACGTGCAAGTTTTTGTGCTGTCGCTCCTTGATCTTTTTTTCTTTCACTAATGTATCTATCCATTCGTGTATAAGTGCCGTCATTTTCGCGAAAAAACAAACTCATCGACCTCTCCACAAAACTGTGACTGACTCATTTGTCTTGTGCATTTGTATAAGCTGGTGTTAACAATAGGTAAATAAAATAGCTCATTACATTTTAAACATTCTGACCGAGAATCCTTTTTTAACTAGCTCAACAATTTTACTTGCTAGGTAGGAGAAAACTATGAATATTTTAATCAACAAAATTCTTCTAATTTGCACACAAAAATACAGGCCAATACCCTTATATATTTAGAACGCAAGATAGAAGCCTGTGATTATCATCGACAGAAGCAACAACGTTGTTTTGCCTGTATTCTTATTCTTCTTCTCTGACTACCATTTTCCGTTTTCTTTCCTCTGTTGTTCATAAGACACATTGTGAAATGGTCTGAAAGCTTACAACAACGTGAGCATCATCATCGCAACAAAAGGAAAACAAGCATTGAAACACTTACAGACACACACAGCTTTTTTTTTGTATTGTTAGTACTCATACTTATCCATCTCTTTACGGTGAGAAAGGAAACTACTGCTGGCAGCAGTGGTACTTGTTATTCTTATCTCTTTTTTTTTCTTCCTTGTGTCTGGCACACCGTACAAAAACTATTTTCTTATTCTTCTCGTTTACTTTCCAATACTATTTCCCTAGAAAGTACGCCTCTGAAAATAAAGAGAAACACGAAATGAAAAGTCCACGTTTTTCGGTACTAACGAGAAAAGAAAAAAAAAGGTATGCTGTGTGGGTATTAAAACGAATGTTCTTAGGAAGTTTATTCTAGAAAGAAAAATATGTGAGTGCTCAAAAAAAGGGAAAGTCTTTGTATTGGTTGGGAGAATTTGCAATAAAAATATATACAACACAAGTGTACAAAATCTGTATATTTTTGAGCTTTACGGTTGAGACAGAAAAGAGAAAGTACGCTCCACACTGGTTTTGTAGTCTAAAACACGAATGCCTCTTTGAGTTTAAAGAAAAATGTACAAAACTGATTTAAAATACAAAAATAAACCGTATAGGGACCAGAATTCTCTACTGAT
>JAAXOA010001016.1:0-17943 GCA_036561885.1 Salina celebensis
GTCGGTTCCTCTACCTTGTTTTCCGCCTCTTCTTCAGCATTTGCTTCTAGATATTTTCTATTGCTCCAAACCAAAACGTCTTGTTTCAACCTAGCTAGACCATAAAAGAAATTAAAGGGAAAGTTGTGTGCTTTATGACAACGAAAACGATGTAACGACCAAATATGATATGTTGTAGTAATTATGCCATGATAATGTTCTGTTCTCTAAGGGTCTTCGAAGTACCACGTGCTTCCTGTAAAAAATGAGGTCAGTTTTATATGGTTTTAAACAACAGAAAAACGATCGCAAGTGTTTACTCTCGTTTTTCTTTTGCCTTTTCTGACAGGAGGGTGCTTTATTACCTAAAAATAAAACTATTTAGAACAATTTTCATATTGTTCGTATTATATTTGAGGGAAACGTAGAATCAATCAATGCAAACGGAAATGGATGCCGACTTTTTTAAATTCTTACAGTCCACGCCTGTGCCTACGAGTGACCACACCTCTTAAAGTTATTACTTTAAGTTAATGTTTGACTGGAAGATGTTCATTATGTAATGCAGAAACCATTAATTGCAAACGTAAGAAATTTAAGGGTGAACTCTAAATGATGTATTGTTTTTCCATACATGAATAAGAAACATTGAATCCTTTTAAAATGAAATGTATTTCCTTGCGGGACAGCACATGCCAAGACAGGAGGAGACCGAGAAAATGAAAGAAAAATGCAATTTTAGCCACCCTGTGCCAACTGTTTTCTCCTCCTAGTTACTTAAATTAATGGTCATCGACATTTTCTTCTGTGCTTGTTCTGATTACCGCCATCACGAGCGAGGTAGAAGTAGAAAGGGTTTCCTGTAACGTAAAATCTCTTTAAAATACCAGCATTTTGAAATCACCCCAATTGATATTCAAACAACTCAGCAAATGGCTTTGCCATTTTGTTGTTAGGGTTAGATCGACTAAAAGTTCTTCACCAGATTGCTGTCATGCTAGATTGGTTTGTATTCCTTGAACTCTTGAAGCTGAAGACCTTACGTGTTACCCTTTGTTTTTCGTCTCCCTGCAACACATCTGCTTGCCGTTAGGAAAGAGCAGAAGAAAGTGACATTTGGTTCATATGAAGACAAAGGTTTTGGTCAAACTACACTATTTTAATTGTTTAGAATCATGTCGGCCATCTAAATGTAATATAATATGATGGCACGCAAAACGCATTGATTAAGCAGATGTTTTTAATGCAGTGCTCAGACGGGGATCTTGAAGGGACAGAAAATTTTAAAAAAAATCTATTCGCAAAGCAACAGCTTAGGAATGATCGATCAGCCGTATGAGCCGTGACATGCAAACTGAATCTATTAAAGCTGCAGAATGCGGTAGGTAAAAGTAAAAGTAAACCTAATGAATGATGACTGATATATTAAACTTAAGACATGTTTGTAAAATCGTATTTTCACAATGTTACAGGAAGGTACTATTGGTATTTCAATGGTATTTCAATGCCCATTTGTTACTTTGTGTTATTTGAGTTTTAAATGGAATGGCTTTGGATACATTGTCGCCATGGGAACTTTGTCAGGGAGTCGAAGGCGCTTTTCGGCCATTTTTGCGATGCACAAATTATAAACAAAAGTACAGAGGACAGAAATAGAATAATCGGCATTGACTTCTTCGTCAAGAAATACTTGTTCTATATATCGCGCTTAAAGATGTTGCTGTTTGCAGTATCCTTTGCTACAAGAAATTTGAACTTTTTCATCTTTATCCAGGCACCATAAGGAAAGCAAGAAAAAACGGGTTTCATCGCATATTATGAAGGACGTTTTCATCTGTTTCAATAAAAGTAGCTATCGGCCCTTTAAACGCAGGACGACGTTCTTCGTCAATAGGCAGTTTTCACATGATATATAAACAAACATTACCAAAAACTGATCCGTAGCAGCAGCCGGCCGAATGGCAAGCTCCTTGGCTTTTACAATACGCACCATCGATGCAGGTATCCACAGGTTATAAGAAGAAAGCATGTTAAAGTGTGCTTATGCCATGTGCTTATAAAAAAGACAGTGAACTGCTGGTGACTGAATGATGTTGAAATAGAGGTTTGTAACAGGTGGCTGGCAACCAGAAGTCCAAGATGCTTACCACTTTACTAGAAGGAATCAAGCAGGTCTTTTAGTGGCAACTTGATAGCTGTAACACTTGCTAGCGCCTTGGAATCGACTTCTGTTTTATGAAACATCGAAGTACATCTTGAGGAACAACTGTTCTCGTCATTAGAGGATCAAGCCTTTTCTATAGTGCTTCGGCTGCTTAGAGACGAAATTGTGTAAAGAGAAAATAGAAAAAGCAGTAGCACATCAAAATGCTTCTGTACGCAACATATGCCTCAGCTTGTTTGTTACTGAGCGGTCTGCTATCTTCTGCTTAACATATTAATAAACTTTGTTTCTAATAAAACAGTAATTCAGAATCAAAAAGATATGGAGCCAGAGTATTTTAATGTAGGGAATGTAGACCAAACAAATGATAGTTACCTGGTGGCGCTCGTTTTCTTCATAAAGATAACCTTGGCATGGTAGTCATAGCGGCAAATGCACCAGAGCCAGTTTTTTTTTATTAAAAACGGAAAACAAAAAGCTAGTAGCACTTGCAGTAACATAACAGCAAGCGCACGAGCCCCCCATTTATCCTTGAATTTTTACTTCCTTGTGAGGATAAAAATATATTCTTAAGAAAGTGGCACCAGCCGGCTTGCAGCCAAGAACCGCTATCACGAATCAGGAAAAAAACACCCTCATCGTAATCAACTTCCAGTTCACTAGCATTATTTTCATATCTTTGATGTTATCAAATTGAACAAATGCTTCTTTCTGGTGGATTTTAAGATGAGTGCCTGTATGAGCACAAGTAACCTATATTTCTCTTGCTATTTTATGACAAGTAAATTGTGTGCCTGTAAAATAAAAAGTGTTTTGCATCGCGTGGTCATTTTTGAATAGAAGTTAACATGAATTGGTTCCTGTACACAGTAACGTGCAAAGATAAAGTTTCAATTCATCATATTTTCCCTCGCAAAAGTTAGGACATGCTTAGTCAGTCAGTGTTTAGTTGCTAGTTGCTATAGACCATTGGTTAATGAAAACTGTAACCACTAGTTTCAAATGAAAGCGAGTAAAATATCTGCGAAAGATATTTAAATTCGGTTAGTACATGCAAAGAAAACGGAGGGAGATTTCCTATCTTTATCTAAACAACTTAAAAACGTAGTATGCATGATTCGTAATAAGTTTCATACAGTTCGTGTTTTAACCACAGTGTTTTAGAAGATGGTCACATTTCAACACATTTTCTTTTTCTAGTGTGACTACACACGCTAAAATTTGTCTCCTATCTATATTAGGTTTCTGCTTCTAGTACACTTGAATTTTCAGGTCACTCCATCCTGTCCCTCTCTACACGTTAATTACTTCGACTGCGCAAAAAACGTGACCAACTGATTAGACGAGGGATGAGCACGAAATATTGTCAGTTAATTCAAGCACTAAAGCCATCTACATTGCCGAAACGACGTGTTTCCCACATTATCGCTATTTTGGGTGTTTCAATACACATGCATGGATGGGTAATAATTAGTAAAGGAAATATGCATTTCAGGCTCTGCTCATCAAACTGATTGTATTTTTATGCTGCGAGTAGAAACACCTACTGCTCATTGTGTTTTTATGCGCACCTTGGTTATTTACACCGAAATCGGAAATTAGCTTAATGGAAATGGGATTACATTTTGGTCCCATCTCCCATTCATTTTAGATGCTCCATCAGAAAAATACATTAGGTTTGGATGCAAAATAATGTATGGTCGGTCACACAATGCGGTTAATCCGATTTTTAGGGACAGTAAAACCAGGAAATGAGTCCGCATTATATATCGCGTTTTGGGCAACTGTACGCATCATCACATGGCTAGCCATCAATTGATCACCATACCACCAAAATATTGTTTGCAGTTCAGAACTCATTTACTTTGTTACTGTCTTTCGTGTACTTTGACAATACTAACTAACAAAAATTTAAACGAACTTGTACTCTTCTCTTTTAATGTATTTTTTTCCAGTGATCGTGTAATTCATAACCTGTCATCCTACTTTTAGGTGTTTGATATTATTATGGAAATCCATTAAACCAAATGAGAAATACGTACATAGCCTGACGAGTGAAAGGATAAAAAATGATCTGAATTCTTTTATCAGAATAAGCACTACGAATAATGCCAAACCTAACGAATTACTTGCTCTCATCGTGGCTCAGTTATTATTTCATTTTTTATAAACTCCGCAGTCAGGTTGTCACTTTCGTTACGCAATTCATTTATGCACATAATTATGAAATTGGGCTAAACTGAGGCTGTGTCTTTCCTTACATTGATCGTTACTCTCTATTTCATTGAAATGAAACAGGTAAAAAAATGCACACAGTCTTGTCCTTAGAGTGTTCTTTGCTGATGGGATACAATAAGCTATTTTAATTTCTAAAGAGAACTCAATGATCATACTGCAAAACGTGACTGTTAGGGACGGTTTGGAACATTGTTTGTCGTTGAGACTGCGAAGGGTGAAAAGAAAGTAGGGTGACTGAGGAGGATACAGGTATACCAGTGCAGATAAGGTAAGATCGTTCACATGGTCTTTAAATAGAGAGCAGATGCGAACAATATGAAAAATGGTGCAGTCAAATGCTAATTTTTTTGTAAGAAGTGTTCTGGTTGTTTTTTTTTCGGAGTTTTTGATCACACTCCATCATTATCATAATGATCCACTATACTCCATGGCCACGGAGACACGTATACCTTTTGAACTTGTTCTCATCCCTTTCGGTGTGTCCCTTGGTTACTTGCCCTAGTTATTTATGGCACACAATACAATTATCATTATATTATGCGATAGCTCAAAACATAAGAATTCATTCCTTATCGCCTTGGTATTCATATGAATGTCAAACAATCGAATAAATATTCCAATAAAAGTGAGACAAGAATAGATTTGAAGGAAGGTAATTGTTGAGACGAAGGAATTGTGAGCAGGGTGCAACTGCGGTGAAAATATCTAGGATATTTGGTTGTGCAACCCTCGTGGGATCTTTAGATATACCATGCATTTTTTAACTACCATGGACTACCCTAACATTTCATACAATGCTATCTGTACTTGTTGAAAAAGTAAAAGGAAACATTACTAGAGCTATTTTAAGCTGGTGCAACTTTTATTTTCTGAATATGACACCAAAAAATCTTCGTTTTTTAAAGTTTTGATGCCCTATATTGAGAGGGGTGAAGTAGAGGGTGCGTTGGAAAAGGATGAGAATTTTTTTCACATGATGATCAGGCACGAAGGAAAGGGATCTCTTAGGATCAACATAACTATCGGAAAATATGGAGCATTTTCAAATACTTGGGACATTCGCTCACGGGAAATTCGTTCAGTGATAGAAAGATTTTTTAACGTTCACTTGGGTCTTCTTAAGAATGGCCGTCATCGTAAAAAAAAGACAACGAGTTAGGTGCTTGGGAGAGTTAGATAATTGTAAAAAAGAGACCTCTTTCTATTGCTGCTTGTAGGTTATAGATTGTGTACGGATGGATCTTTTAAATACCTCAGCATAGGGTTAGGATGGGTTAGTTAGTAGACAAAAAGATGAGATGAGATTGCGTTCTTATTTATAACGTCCTTTTTAGTGTGATCCACATTGACAATGAAGAAAATGATTTGATGCGTGGATGAGAATTGAATTTGGGTCAGTCTCTCGTTCCTACGTGTAACACAGGGAAACTGTGGACTCCCTTTACAGCAGAAAATTAAAACACGACATGAAATTCCTTATGCTCTGGTTATTTAATGTTACACAATATAATACCATGGTTTAATGAAGCACCAAGAGAATTCCTACTGCTACTTTGAAATGCATTGAAACACTGCACTGCCCAGGCCACCCTTTTCTTTGAGAAAGCGCTGCAGAAGCAGTAGGAGAAAATAAAACTGGGTCAGTATGATCTAATCATCACGACAATCATAATTAGAGCGTTTTTAAGAAGGAAAAAACNTTGAAACACTGCCCAGGCCACCCTTTTCTTTGAGAAAGCGCTGCAGAAGCAGTAGGAGAAAATAAAACTGGGTCAGTATGATCTAATCATCACGACAATCATAATTAGAGCGTTTTAATTAGGAAAAAACACAAACAAGTAAGACAGGGAATTTGTTAGAGTAACTCAAATAGTAAGACACAAGTTTTCCAGCGTAAAACCATATTGCGTAGTGTGACCAAATAAAGTGAGCTCACACGTTAAGGTCTCTGTGATGAGAGGGTTCATCCTTGTTTAGTTAAAAATACGTGATTCACATGCGTACCATATTTTTCATGAAATT
Organism: Salina celebensis; assembly: GCA_036561885.1. Taxonomy (NCBI): domain Eukaryota; kingdom Metazoa; phylum Arthropoda; class Collembola; order Entomobryomorpha; family Paronellidae; genus Salina; species Salina celebensis. The sequence continues at coordinate 6,404 of JAAXOA010001016.1, forward strand.
TTTTGATTGCATAATGTTTGAAAGGGAAACTGCTGAGCAATTGAAAGGGTGTACCTGTCGACCTGCTCTCCATTTTCTTCTCATCAAAACGTGGACAGATGAAAAGGTGGGGAAGGTTAATATTGTAAAACCAACATTCAATAAAAAATCACTTGAACCTCGGCCCGAATGTGTGAGAAATCTTGCTGGGAAAGAGAAATTTCTCTGACAAAACTACCTGCAACGAAGATTTTCATTTTCAATAAAGCAAATAAAGAAAAGATTTGAACCTCCGGTCTAGACGAACCCTTGCTAAGTGGTAACTTGAAACTCAAATGATAATAATAAAATGGGGTAAAATTTGAGATAATTTTTTACTATTAATAGGACAGTATTTGGTTCAAACTACTGATTGTGAATTACCTTGTTTGGTGTGTGATTATTTAAAAAGATGATTTTTTCTAAGCCTTTTGTTGGAGGATGAATGAATTTCTTTAGAAAAACTGGCTTAGCATTTTGGAACATTGCATCATGTAGGTAGTTGAAGAAGGATGTTGGATTGAAGGAGAATTATCAATTGTTTTGATGCACTGTCTGGTGAAATTGATTTAGCTCTTTCAATTCGATTGCTTAACAGGTTGATGGTGAAATTTTGGCCGAAAATGGGTCACAATTTAGTTTTCATGAATGGATATCCTTCGTGTAGAAGATTCTCGTCGCCTGAATGGTTGAGAAATACTCCCAAGGTATGAGAAGAAGATCAAGGTCTTATTGTAATTTTTTGGTTGGTTTTGGCCGACTTAAAAATGACGTAAGAAAGTAGTATCAATATCCTGCTGGGAGAGGAATTTCCCTTTGAAAATATTACAATAAGATAAAAAATAGGTTATATGGGATCGTCTTTTTTACGCAGTTGGCAGTAGCATTGCATAGCATATTGTATAGCTTTTTTATAGTATTAATGGTGATGTAAAAATTGTTGGCATATTAGTATTTTGTGTTTTTGATGTCCTAGACTCTGACATTTACAAAGAAAACTGAATAATTGATCCTTTAGACTAATCAGATCTCTTATCAAAACACGTGACATTTTAAATGGAAAGATTGCTGTGTGAAACTAGACCGGTACACATGGCAGGATGAAATCACTCGTGTTATTTAATACAATGTTGTTTTACGAGGCCAACAGAATTACACAACTCTCACGGAAAATTACGATGATTTAATCCTACTTGCATGGAAATATTCAGAAGGTTTTTTAAATGTCAAATTATGGATAGTTTTCTATGATGTAAGAATGCGATACATTTTTACACACATCAAAGAATCGAACACGTTGTGACTGCGAGAAAGGAAAATGATACGACTTATTTCTGACACATTCCATACCCAGCAGTAAGTCATTGTTCACCTGTTTTTCGTTCAACAACTAGAGGAATTATGAATGAAGCCAACAAACAAAGTTACATATTATAACTAACGAAAAACTTAGTGTTTTCCATGAACATGAATCGCTATGCATTAAATATGGTGTTTAAAATTTAATTTTTGAATGAAGTAAAAGGCAATACAGCGTAAGGAAAAGATGAATGAATTCTTGTGCTTTTGTCATGTATTTTTTACTTACACTTCCATAAAAATATATAGTTTTCAATACTGGTACTGGTACCGTGTAAAAGTCCTTTTCCTTCCAGGTCTTTTTCTCTTTCCTTCAGGTGTCCGTGGTTAGGCTCTTGCGTAATTTACAGAGGTCAGTATCAATCAAAGGTATCTTTCATTGAGGCCTTCAATGCAACAGGAGGAGCTGCGCTGTAGGTGACAGCAATAACAGGAAACAAGAAGGAGGATTCCGAAATAAGTGTCCCTTCGTTTTATCATCATTTCTTCGGCTCATTAGCAGGTGAGTTTTCAGTTTAATTCCTATTTTCACGGTAAAGTTGTAAAAGTCGAGGCTCTCTATATTCTTGTTCTTAACGTAACAAAGTTGAAAAAAATGCATTGTGCCTTGAAATTACCAATCTATTCAGTGTATTTGAGCTATCGATCTAAGTTGTTATGAAGTTTGGAATTTTCTTTCTGACCTTTTCTCAAACTCTTTTGTTCAGCGCGGTTTCCATCTCCCATAGACTCCCTGCGCAATCTCAGTGCATTTCAATAATATAGAGAAGAAGATAAATCCATAGAGAATCTCTGAAAAACGTTTACTTTTCTACTGAAAAAGTATACAGATATGCATTGAATGTATCGACAAGATCCTAACAAGTGAATTTTTTACTGGAATTAAGCTACCTTGTTGCAGCATTTTCCCATGAGGAAAAATTCAGACAATGGATGTAAATGTTACAATAGTGCAACCTGCATCATTCATTGTTGTTTTCGTTTTTCTTTACCTTCAGCTTTTAAGTCGGGAACATCTTCCATTCAGTTTCAGAGTGACGATGTTTTTTTTATATAATGGGACGTTCCGGAAGGTACCTGCGGCTTCACCTACAGCTTCTTTCCCAAATATTACAATTTTTTTCTTAAAGAGCTATGTTACAAGGGCGTAGGAGCGTCTTTAGGAAAGAATAAAGTTTCATTCACATATTCATTCATTTTTTTCCAAAATAAAGCCAACTCAGTCCTTGATTTACAATTAGTGGGTAGAGATGCATAAGCAAGATACACATGTACTTTGACTACCTGAGGCCTTAGAGATGCACCGTGATTTGACCTTAGTGCTATTCACCTACAGATTTGGTTTCATTTAAGGGCAATCGCAAGGTCACGTTGTGTGAGAATACCTTGCGGTGAGAACAGTCGTCTACAAGAACACGAAAGTATCCGGTCTGTAACAATTGAGATGTTTTCTCAGGCTCATAATAATGATCTTGCCTTGGAAAAGATGCACTTGTACAAGAAAAAGTTACAGTTTTAGCAATGTCACCTTTATGCAGATGCAGATCTTTTTTGTGCCGTATTTGTTACATTAACATACTGATTCAAGGTAAACCATAAAACATGAATTTGAAGGTAACAAACTGAAGGGAATAAATAACGATTTCTCATTTTCATATTATGTTTTTTGTAAAAAAAATGATTTTTAAAAGTGTGGGAACTGGAAGAAAATAAATCGCAAGCCAAAAATGAAGCTGTGGCAGATGGAAATGAAACATGAAAAACAGTAAAAAGGGTTTCCCAATTTTTATCATTTTTGTCAACCTAACTGTCAAAGGGTTGTTTGTTTCACGTATCCTATTTCATATAAAAATAACGAATAATAATAATAATGATTGTGTTCGTAACGGTAATGTTTTGTTACTTTCCATTTCCTCTACAGAAAATAAAAGACGTATTTTTATCGCGAAATATAAAAATGAAGATACCGTTTATAACAGTACTCCGAAATGGGGACATTTTTATACCTGATGATTGAAAGAAAGACATTTTTATCAAGACTCTATCCACGTAACCTAGGTATTAATTTAATCACAAAAAATTCTTCCGTTCCCTTTTCTGAAATTCAAAAGGGTTACCGTTGTTTCTCCAGCATGGTATTTATATTTTTTTACCGTAACCTCTGTATCAGGAAGGGGTGAATCAGGGAAAGGCCTCTACATCCACTCTCAGTTTTCTTTTGTGTCAATGTGATTTGATTAAAAAGATTCCGTAGTGTATCATTTCCATTTGGGTTTGATGTAATACTGGACACTTAGATGGAAATGTAAATGGAAGCTCACCTAGTGGGCATTATAAAACATACTACCTCATGATTTCACCTTGAGTACCGTTGGGTCGATGCATTTGTAATGTAAACCGATATTCCTTAAAGCTTCTCTTCTAATGCATTTGTAATTCTAGTATGTAGGAAAGATACATGGTCAGTGGAAATCAGATAAAAAATCCCGTTTGTTATTGGACAGATCCGATCGAAAGTGAAAAATATCGAATTCTAAGTTCAACCGAGTCTTACGTAATGAGGTGATCCCTTAAAGGTTGATAGAGGTAAGACCATGCGGAGGCTCAAAGGTCCGCCAAAATTTTACCTTGTCCATCCATCCGAAACATAAACAAAAAAAAGTTAATCCTGCAATCTGATCACGCATGCAAGTGGGTTAAACTTAATACAATAGTGCAAAAGAAAAAAGGCTTCCGAGCATAAACATATTGGATAGCAAAAAAATCATAAAGAAACTTCGAAGAGAGCATTTCCAAGAGGAAAAAATGGTCTTACTTTGCATAGTATAAGATCCCGGAAAACACGGGTACAGAAAATTACGTGTGAAACTATGAAATGGATCTCACAGGTCACACAATATTATCCCTAATGAATGAATAAAATGAGTGGTGAACCTGTCACCGTCCTTTTTCAAGGATTTTTGTTGAAATAGAACATGCTTCGTACATATTTTAATTCCGGAGGGGAGATTGAAACTTTGGTTCAAATGTATGTGTAGTTTTACAGTTTTTGAATTTGTATTCTGTATTTGAATCTTTTTGTCTTCCTTCCACCTTCCTAGCAAACATGACATAGCAATAGGTTCCGCTTCAGATTCTGTTGGCAAAAGTTGGGTAAGAAATGTATACATATATCATTTAATTTGGTCATTTTAGCTAAAAATCCCTATTAAACCATCCCGTATTCTTGTTTTTTTTCTCACCCTGTTGAATAAGATTTTTTGCTAGCTTTTTTGACATCTCTGAATTTTCACTTGCGCATCATTCATCTCGTCTCCCCAACTGTTTAAATCCCACATCCATTTTTAGGGAAATGAAAGGGTCAGTCAGGTTTAGATAGTGTGCTCAGCTCGGTTTTAAAAGAATTTTTCTGGTGTGAACGTAAGGTTCGGTTTTTTTTTTTTCATCGTCGTGTGAGAATACTTCAACAGTTTTTTTGGTGGGATTAGAATAACTCCATGAAAGCGGAGAAAATGACGGATATATGAAGGGTCACCTCGTTTTCGTCTTTTAGATTTTTTGCCCTTTGTATGCTCAACAGCAGGGTTATTTGTATGAATTATATACACCAGATCAGTAGATAATGGTGGCGGTGCGATTCGGTGGGTTGAAGGAGGAAAAGACAATACTATACAAAAAATTCCCACAATCTGTACACTTCAAAAATAAACAATCAGATCATCATGATCAACCCCAGCCACGTATCAATAACATCAAGCTTATTTTCAATTATACTCGATCTTTAGAAGTAACTTATACTGTATAGTGGCAGTGGCTCATTTTATTAAAGTTTTCGCCTACGACTCTGGGGGCAATATGATGTGATTCTAAAAGTAAACTTACGTGAATATTGCAAAATAGCTAACATATTATGTAATGTTGTACGAGGTCATTTTTCTTCGAAAAAATTAAACATTTTTTAGTTACAGCCTCATGAAAACACATTTGTCTGACAGCCAGAAACAATCAGCGACGCCCCCAACTCATAGAATGCACACTGTCGCTTACTTGTGATGCGCACTTTGAGCTCATCCCAATCAACTAATAATAGGTAATGGTTAACCTGGCTAACAAACATTCTAAATGGTTTTATGACAGGCCATCAGGGTTAATTTGGTGACTAAATAGGGAAAGAAACATGTCGACAAGTCAGTCTATTTTTTATTCTCAATTTCATCATCAAAAAGTTAAAAAGCCAGAACACAGTAGCAGGAGTGGTGTTAACGATAGGATTACATCGCAGGCAATTCTCTGTACTATCACAAACCCTTTACTGCCTTTACCTCAACTTTACATTCTTCAAACCACAAATAATATTATCCTGTTGGTCGTGTGTTGGGTGGAGCTCGTCAATTTAGTAATTAAATGAAAATATGCCTTTTTTGCTTTTTTAATGCACAATATCATAGGATATGATGAGATGGAATCATTTTGTTCCACTATACAATTATTATTACTGCATTATTTTTTTTCTCTTACAAAAACATGAGCGACTTGTTTGAATGTACAGAAAAGTGACGTGTTCATGTCTGGAAGCACTCTGTTTTTGTCTCCGAAAAAATGAAAACAGAGGAAGCATGTGGATCATGTGCATAAAGAAAGCAAGTTATGCACATACAGAGTATTTTTGTCATGTCACACTCTTTCGCTCGTGTCCTCTGAACCAAAGTTGGTAATCATTTCATTCTTCATGTCAGAAGTCATAAAGAATGATTAGAAAACCAATAATTTTGTTATATATGCCATGATGCCATCACTATAATAATAAGCAGGTAGAGCCATCCACACTTTTCACATACAATTACTTTGGTATTTCGAACTTGCTTCGTCCTTATTTTTTATGATTACTGGCTACCTATTACTTAAATGATTGAAGTCGAAGATCAACCTAAATAGGCTTTGACGATGTGACTGGAATGGATAAATGACTACAAAAGTCAAGCTGTTAAAATACATCTGCCAAACAAGTAAATAATCGTCGGAAAAAATGTGAAACACACATGTAGATAGCACTTAATTAAACAAGTACTTTTTATATGAAACCTCCCATCCACACATGCTTTCAAAAAAAGTTGATAGTGGAAGACTCATTTTTATATGACATGACACAAAAATTCTATTTCAAGGTGAGACCAAGCACACAACGCGTCTTTAAATACAAATACCGTTTTCAGCAGACTTTTCACTGCAAACAAAAAACATATTGGTATCAGTATAAAATCCATTACCTCTTCGTTAATGGCGATCGATGTCCATTGGAAATTAAGCACATGTTAGCCCGCTTTGCAACGTGACTCATTTTTATTTTGTTTTTTAGCGAGATTAAAGTAAAAAACCAATAACACGTTCCACACTCGGGTGTTAATTGTGTGTGTCTCATTGTGGTCCATTCGGTGTATTACTGAACTGGATAATAACACATTTTTTAAAAACAGTTTTACTTATTATTTTGCCTCATGAAGCGAGTTTAAAAGTCCAAAGGAAAATTACAAGCAAAATGAAGCAAGCATGAAAAAAACGTCACCGGAAGGCACACTTCTGAATAAAACATCTATTTAAAGAGCCTCCAAAGAAGATATTTGAAAATAGCTGAAGACACATGCACAGCCCAGAGTTTTTTTTAGCGAGATTAAAGTAAAAAACCAATAACACGTTCCACACTCGGGTGTTAATTGTGTGTCTCATTGTGGTCCACTCGGTGTATTACTGAACTGGATAGTAACAAATTAAAAAATAAAAACAATTTTACTTATTCTTTTGCGTTTGCCATAAGCTGTATGATGTATGAAGCGAGTTTAAAAGTCCAAAGGAAAATTACAAGCAAAATGAAGCAACCATGAAAAAACGTCACCGGAAGGCACACTTCTGAATAAAACATCTATTTAAAGAGCCTCCAAAGAAGATATTTGAAAATAGCTGAAGACACATGCACAGCCCAGTTCAACCGAGAAGGAGGGACATATGGACAAACTATACTAATATTTGTCGGTTTAAAAAAAATAGCCATGACCAGAGGGAAAAACTAGCTGAAAGATAATTTTGATGCGGAGAGGAAAGCAGGCTATTGTTTTCCCATTTCCCTTTAATTTATTAAAGACACTGTTTCCTTTAAAACTCGTGAGCATGTGCACTTCTGTCAGGTACTCAGAGTACAAGTCATGCATCCATTTTTTTGGTCACCATCAGTTATACGGTGTGTTTTTACTAAGGCACCCCTCTTCCCGACAGGTGCCCCCGAATGGCAACCCAATTGCTAAGAAAGATACACTTCCGGTTGTAATAACTTGCCCTTTTCACGATCTCTTGATAATACGCTTTTTCACCCTTTATTTCTTTCCGCATTAACATACTGTTACTTTTTCGATGTTTCACAATGTTGCAACTTGCTCTAATAAATGCACATGTTCCATGAGCGGGTTTTGTTTGTCTTTGGGTTTTCAAATTATAAAACTTACACATCTTAAGCAGTTTTAATATGAAACCAGGAACAAGTATCCCGCGGGGTTTGTCTCGCTTGTTAGTTGACTCGTGCCTAAACGACTCAAATCCACTGTCGGGTCGTTGGATTGCGGAAGCTATCAATGCATGCATAGAATCAGTTTTGGAAATTCTATTTAATTATTGTTTTGGATAATCATTGAAGCACTCATTATCGACAGATCTGCACGAATTAACAGTTAACATACAACACAGTAATACATATCCGATCAGCACCACAAATAAAACATGGTAATGCAATGGATTATCTATCCACGCCATTAACTTTTAAAACTTAAAGTTAATCAAACCGTCTTTTTGAAGTAATGAGTATGCATACGCGAATTTTACCGTGAAATGACTACGCTACGGTACTACGGATTCATATAGGAACAGAATGAATCCACCAAGTAACAGTTGCCGTGCCACAGGCTCTAGTTTCTCTAAACAGTTTTTCACCATAGCATTTCAGGTAAAGTAATTCCATTATTATTGGCAAAACAAAGAAGCCTTCCTATTTCCATGGGAAATGATTTTCATTCTATAAATCTAATCTGAGCTGAACACAAACTCAAACATTGATTTCATACACGCAGAACCATCTAGCTCAATTTTGTGGAGTTTTTTTTTACTACTTCGAGTCTTATATCCAGGAGAAGATACGGCGAATGTTTTCCACCTGAGTATCTGTGAAGTGTAAAGGAGGCAGATGCTACCACGTCAAAATCAAATCTAAGCCGGACACGTCAAACCCAAACATTTGTGGAAATCCGAAGTAAGCCAATCTGTTCTGTTAGTTTTAATTTTGGAAACATTAACGGTAAGTGGATTTAAAAGGGGTAACAGAGTGTTCTTCTAATCTAGTACACATTTTTACTGTCATGTTTATGAATTACGTTAACAGGTTGTTTGTTTTTAGGAAAAGATCTATCAAAAGTGTATCAAAACTACTAGATACAACCCATCAGTTTTCTCGGATTTTGACCCTCCATTAAAATCAAAATGACTTCTGTGGTTGGAGTAGTGAAGAAATTTTTGACTGAGTATGAGGTGCAGACGCCTAAAAAATTGAAAGCTATTGACGCATACCTGGCCTACGTTTTAATCACGGGAATAGTTCAGTTTGTATACTGCTGTCTCGTTGGAACCTNTCACCGGAATAGTTCAGTTTGTATACTGCTGTCTCGTTGGAACCTTCCCGTTCAACTCTTTTCTCTCTGGGTTCATTTCCACCGTAGGATGTTTCATTCTTGGCGGTAAGGGCGGTTTAATCAGTTAACGCCACATCAAGTAGTTAACCGTATGTGTATTTCATGTCCCTTTTTTGTGCTTTAACAGTTTGTCTTCGTATTCAAGTCAATCCGGAAAATAAGACCCTCTTCAGTGAAATCAGCCAGGAACGAGCTTTTGCAGATTTTGTTCTCGCACATTTGTTGTTACATTTAGTTGTTATGAATTTCATCGGTTAAACTAAGAACCATTTATCCGATTTATTACAGAAATGAAACGTTATCTATACTACTATAATTGTGAAACTGCTATTTATTTGGATTTGAGTAAAACTTAATTCTCCGATGTTTTTATCATTCCAGCAGTAAATAGTAGCAAGCAATAGAAAATCATTTTTATATCTCCCCAAGATTCTTTTTTTTTTGTGCATTTTCCTTTCTTTCAAGACATAATTTATTTATAGGTTGGTCAAACAGTTTTATTTCATGTGGCAGTTCGTACAGTAAAATTTTAATTGCTATTGCGAGATGATTACATAGCGATAACCATAACAAATATTAGTTTTTTTTTCGTAAACGTGTGGATTTAACTCGTAACACGTAAAGGGTACGATGATTAGGAAATGTGCAGAATGTCACAAATGCAAGAAATCCGTTTACTTTCATTAGTTGCATCGTGTTCCTTTAATCGCTCCGAAGATTCTTGTCATCCACGTTCATAGACAAGTTCTTCTTCGTCTTCTGTGTGCTCTGGTGATACACGGACATTCTGATACCATCGGTTGGTCAAATCGGTCATTTGACTTTGACAGTCTTGCAGTTCCTGAGAAGGTTAATTGCAACTAAATAATGACAATGCTTTTTAAATGATAATTACACCGGAGAAGAACATTTCCTACATCCAGAGGGCTTAGCTTTGCCGCATAGTATCAAGTGAAATTTAAATGTGTTACTATGTAGCTAAGCCCAGCCATCTTGATTTAAGAAATGTTCTTCTCCAAAATAGTTTCATACCTGCTGCGTAAACCGTCTTGTGAAAAATGGGCGCAAATACTTCAAATCGAACTTTACGAACGCGTTCTGTTTTGCAAGGGACGAGTCAAGTTCTTCCTCAGTGAGCTCGGAGAGATGTTCCGAATCTATAGTTTGTCCCTGTAACAACATAACCCATTGCAAAGGTGCTCAGAATCTACTCCATTCGCAGTTTATTTGTGTATAATTAAGTATATTTGTTTCCATAGGAAACAGGGCAAATACCATTTCTTTAGTCTTGCTCAACGAGATCTCGTTGCTACGTCTTCGACTTCTCCGTCGCCGTCTTCTCGTTGCTTGTTTGAAACCTCCTTGCACATACTGGAATTGTTGTAGCTTGATTAGATTAGTTATTCAATAAGTTTATATTAATAGTAAAGTTCAATTCAATATACCTTAACTATGGGCATAGTCAGCCCTCCAAAGATCAACGTCGTAAAAAGTACGATAATTAATGTAGTTGTGATTACTACTTGTCTCGTTTCTTTCTCAAACTCCAAATGAAGACTCAAAGCGTATGCAATAGCTCCTCGTAGTCCTAATCAAAGAAAAAACAACGCTTTTCTCAGTTGTCAGTTAGCATAGTCAGGACTTGCACTTAACAAATACAAACCAGTTTACCTGAAAACCACATAACAAACATCATTTTGTTCGTGATTTTATGAGCCCTGAAGCGATTCACGAGATTTCCTAAAGGAAAAATGTTCAAGGCGCGGACCCAACATACAAAGGACTATACTCCAAATTACGAGGGATGTTTCGATACGGTGATGAAAACTGAAAATCGCCAATCCCAAATAAGCAAATACTCCAGTTTCTACAAAGATACAGTATAAATTAAAAACTATTCCATTATGGCATAGGAATGCCAGGAAGTTGCACAGGGCTTTTTCTTACCTGCTATAAAGGCTAGAGTTCTCATTGTTTGTTGCATGGTGATTTGAGTCACAGGCGAAAGATTGAAATGTGTATAGTGTGACATAACAATACTGAAAAGCAACGCATACACTTTTAATATTATAAACTTGGAGTGCGTATACATGGTATAAAGTTGATTTCGAAATAGTACCCGCAAAATAGGATTGCCATAATGCCTGTGAAAGAATGGAGAAACACGCCTTAGAATTGGGTTTCCATCCCAATAAAACAAGTTTCGCGAAATCATTGGAACACTTACCTGAAAGATGAATCCCTTCTGCTAGTGTGTACGGACCATAGGTAAAAATCAACATCATTCCGAACTCCAATGATGGATTTTTTCGTAAATCGATGTGCTTCAGAAGTAATGAACTAGTCAGTGCAAAAGCAACACCTATTCCTGCTGAAGCAAGAAATGTAAGCGAAAAGTTATTCAGTCCTTGTATGAAAGGGGATCTCTCGGGATCC
>JAAXOA010001017.1:0-17943 GCA_036561885.1 Salina celebensis
AATTAATCATGAAACGCATATGGTCAGAGGAAATAAGAAGATTAGTGCCGACATCGTACGTATTGAACGTCTTGGATTGCTCTTTGTCGTCGCAAAAATTCCAAAACAAGGGTAGCGCTGACATGACTAGAGCGAAAGAGAAAGTGAAGATGGGGGCTGATCGGCTGACACGAGTTGTTACCAATTCTATCAAATATTAACTCCTCATCATTTCTCCCCTTGTGCTGATTCGCTTATTTGCTATTAGTACCATAATCAAATTTTCTTTCTTTTCTTACTTTAGTGCTAGTCTACATTGTTCCTTTTTTGATGGAACTGCCTTCACACACACCAACAAAAACACAAAATAACAATTTTTACAAGCAACAACAATTGACTTCGTACGGTGTGTGACAGCAGTATTAGTATGATTACTAACAGCAGATCATAACATGTGCACCAGTAATAATAGAGGTTTACGTGCTGTTTTTTTTTATTATAGGCGGGTAGCTACTCATTATACGTTTTTGTACCTCGTTCACCTTTAGTATGCCGAAAAATTTGTGAAAAAGAAGGAGAGGGCGAAACGCCAGCCAAAATACAACCATAGTGTATTACCAATGCGGCTTGATTAGTATGATTGTGATATTTATCAAGAGCACGTTCCCGGCTTGTTATCCAAAGATCATATAGGGATAGGAGAAAGTTGATAAAAATGTTCGAGTGGAGCATAGGCGAATAATTTATAATGAAGACAAATGAGATTTGTATTGAGAGCAGAGTGAATCATGTACAATTTTATGTACATGTAAGATATCTAACTGTGTAAAGAATAAGCTCATCTGACATTATCGAGATAATAAGGGAGAATGTGAAGGAAGCCGCAATTGGGAAACGTTTTAGCTGCAGTCAGACAGCGATTTTCTTTCTACCGCTGAAAACTTCATTCTTTTATGCTGCTCATGAAAGATTGAAAATGTTAAGTTGGCATGATCAAGGGAAATGTGAAAATGTCAGTCGTTTAGGTGACGACTGCAATATCCGCACAATAGTTCTGAAACAAGAAGAGAGGATATGGAAACCAAAAGAGGAGCTCAGTGTGTTTTACCTGTATGTGCATTTTTTTTTTTGGTGGGTTCACCTCTACTTCAAATTACATGTGAGTGCTTGTCTGCATACAAAGCGGTTAGTAAAGAAAACAATTCCAGGAGGAGTAAAGCTCTACTGTTGTTGTGATTGCGAAACCACTACTAGAAATTTTAATACGTCATTCACATGATGTTCTCTATGGAAAGGACAGGAAATTCATAGAGAACGAGGAACGATGATGATACCGATGATGATAAAAAGAAGGACATTATTTCCGGTAAATGGCACTCCATTTGGTATTCTCTCGTATGCCGTAAAAATAGAATAGAACTGAACAGGTCACAGCGCTGTCTTTTGTGATTATTCTTTTTTTTCTCTCTCTCTCTCTATTGTCATAAACCCACTTTGTCAAATATTAGCTATATAATACTAATCAGAATATTAACATGTGTTTTCGGTTGCATGAATATGAAAGGAATATTACCAACCACAAAAGGATAAATAGAAGACGCAATCTACAAACCAAAAAAAAATCTCAGTTTTCGTTTGCTTTGTTGTGAAATGAAAATACATAACTATGACTCACCTATGCTAGAAGGAAGAATTGAAAGTTTCGCATCGGCCACGAATGTTTAACTAATTTAAAGTATGTGTGTAATTAAACAAGTAAGCCTTACGGAACAGATCGTGTTTTTTGGGGGGAAATAGGCAAATCATTAAATTGGAAGAAACCGCCAAACCAGTAAGAAATGAAGACCCTGAAGCCCAAGGGCTAAGGTCGAGTAAAAAAGGAAGTTTGTGAAGCAGTCTGAATTTCTGTAACATTTGTATTCAAGTATTTTCCTTGTATGTATTGGCCGTCATTGCTACAGCCATAAAAATATTTTCTGCGAGAGAAAGTGGCAGAGAATGGATCCCTGTACAGAAAATAAAATCGACAAGTAATGAAAATGAACTAGGTTACTGATGTGAAGCAAATCATAGCGGACAGAGTATGAGTGACGATTACGTCTACTGTCTGATAAAAAAAACGGTACACTGTAGCAGTCGTGTAAGTACATATGTAAAACAAGATGATAGGGAGAACAATTGGTTCCTTCCTGGGATGGGACCACTTTTTTCTGTTTCCATTACTCTTTCCTGTGTTCATCCAGGATTGTGTGTGCGAGTATGCTTGTCTTTTCCATCATCAATATCGTAGCATCGGAAAATAAATGATTCTTTAGCTTACAAAAACATACACACAATTTTATTACATGAGCGTTCATTCGTCTACTGGAGAAAACAGATATATTGTATAGGTTGAACTCGTTTGGCAGCAGAAAAATCAGTTTTTACATTGGGATTTTTTTTTGCAGCAGTCCGTTGTATTTATATTTGTGTGGCAGATAGCTGGCACACATGAATACTTGTAAAACTACACAGAATTAGGTACGCATCCATGCTCCGCTACACAACTTTCTCTTTCTCTCATTCAACTTGCAATGAAATCACCATAGAATATTGTGCACTTGTCTGGAAATATGGAGTAATCATGGAAATTTTTCCAGAGAATAGAATAAAAACCACTAGAAGCCAAAATACTGCGAATAGTAGTATACATACTGTATAAAAAAAATAAATATGTATGACCAACGGTTTGCTAAAGAGCATTTTTTTTTTCTACGAATTTAACAACTTCCTACATACTAAATACTAAAGTCGTCTTTTCTAGCCGAGCAATTCTTTCTGTTATTGCAATTAAAAAGTTGTTGACAAGAAAAGTAAATCTGGTTTTTAAGTAAGACCTTTCAGAACTTTCCAATGTTTGCCGGCTCGACCGAATGGCAGAATTATTAAATATTGGTTATGGGGAACATTTTCCTTCATAAAAAGTAAATCATAACGAAGTAAACATTTTTTTGATGGTTTATGGAAAATTCCGACTCTACGAGAGCATTTAGGCTGGAAAGTGTGATAAAGTAAAAATGATGAATAGTCATCGGGGGAAGCTTAAATTGTGTGAGACGTATGAATCGTCCCTGACCTATCACAAAACTACTAGAGTGAACATTTCGCGATTATTTCTAACAGAACGGTGTCGTTTATCTTTCTGTTTTTTTGTAGCTCGTAAAGTAGATTTTAATAATTTAAGTTGTTTGTTTCAACAATGTATAAGAGTGTTTAGAAGAGACGATCACAACTCCTCAAAAATACACACACTAATCAGTTAAGTCAGAATTGAAACGAATTTGAAATGGAAATCAGTATTACATGAGGGCTGTTCAAATCGACATAAACTAGTTTGTTTGTTTTGTTAAGGTTTGGATGATGGATTTTACTACACAATTTGGAATTTTAAGAGATACTGATTATGGAGGCAATCTCCTTGACAATCAAGTATCCAGTCATGTTCAGTGGGAAGAAAAAAGAGCACATCATGTTAAAGTAGGCAAGGATGAAAGAAGGAAACAGATTGGAATGGATTGAGAGAAACTAGAAGGAAAAGTTGGAGTGAAAGTAAGGGAAAGATCGATGGTACATGGGGAAATTCTATTTTGAGCTTCTGTAGGAGAAATAGCAGAATAGAATGATGCAGAAACGAGGAATACTCCACTGACTCACTCTCTCAGACAGACGGAGAGAAAGTTGAACAGAAAAAGAGAAAGTAAGATGTATATGTCTCTCCCTATATACAAGGTATTGAGGGAGAGAAGTGAGCACATGAAGAGAAGACGAAAAGAAAGAATCTGCAGGAAATCTTTATAAAGGTTTGGTACTAACATTGCTGCAACTGTACTATAGTACTACCATAGCCTTACAACCACCGCTGCTGCTTTAGTTTTGGGCGAGGCCACACCCAGCTACTTTCATTTTGACTAAAACCATTTGTAAACTGTAGGAGGCAATTTCAGCATCACAACCACCACAGCTTCAAAAAAAAAATTGTATTGTGAGAAACACTACTTGTACTTTTTAAAAAGGTGCTCTACTAGTAGCGGTGGTAATAGTACCCACAGCATTAGTTGTTGTAACTGAAAACTTGAAAATACTACATCATTTTTTTTTGCCGCCGCAATCATCCTTATCTCCCTACTGGTGAGCATTACAATCTCTCGGAATTAAATTTTCCGTTCAGTTATCCGCTTACTCAGATGTGTTATGCTATCAACTAGCTGTCTTAATGACACTAGCAACAGTAGGATTCATTTCATTTCTAGAATATACACACGAACCCAAGCTTTTCAGTTTGTATGCTCCATATGAAAACACCGTCGTCAAAAAGTTACGCGGCAATTGAAATTATTATTGTCATTTATTTTTGTGCGCTTGTAGGAAATAATAATAGGGACACTATTTGAACATTTGGAAATCCATAATGGACTATCATGAGCATTATCCTTATCACTGAGCATGACCATTCATGCAACAAATGTCGTACAGTAGTGTAATAGCCTTGCCATTAGTATCAGTCACGCAGAAGAAAATCTATATTCACAATCTAAGCATGTACACAAACTGCAAGAAGGAAATATCGACACGAGCAACAACAAAAAAAAACACACACAGCATGACATCTAAGCCATACTACACATGTCATCGTCATTATCATCAGCACACTCTTCCATTCTCACGTGGTAGTTTATTACCTCACCTAATATATCCAACGTATATTATTTGGACATGCCGAAAAACTACCAAAAAGATATTGTGGTGGTAGCATGAATCTACAAAAAAATACTTATGTATTCTGTACAGAGAAAGTGCAAGGACACAATTGGTGTTTTGTTTTCCCTTAAAAAACAAATGTTAATGGCATGATTGTGTAGTCAAAATCATATAGTAATGAAATTACAGGCTACTACAGGAGTGCTTTGTTTTAACTAGTTATTCATTTCGAGCTAAGAAGTTGGGTTATGGTTTTGAGTACCCAATCAGAGAAAAACGAAAGTGTGATAATCATACCTGGCTTTTAACCGTTTCCTTGAAGAAACACTGTGTAAGCTAAAGTTGTGGGTAACAACTGTACCCGGAACGTACCTGTAATTCCTGCTTTCATACTGTAGTAGAATGAGGTACGCTTTAGGAGAATGGGGCTAGATACATCTGCCTTGTGATATCCGTTAGCACATTTACTAAGCAAATATTGTATTTAGAGAAAGCATAATCACAAAAAGTTGTATAGTATGCTCATCCAGTAAATCCCCCGAGAAAATGTTAACTAAGATTACGTGAGCACATGAGAGAGCATGTCTTAGATACCTGGTTATAGTAACGACCAAGAACTAAAGTCGTATGTGTGGTACTCGAGTTTATATTATTCAAACGTGACCGTTGTTTTTCCGAGGAAAATGAATGAACCAAACAAATCATCAAAAAAATTATGGCATATATTCAGAGAAGCTTGGTTGTCTTATAGGAGTATACCTTTGTGCTGTTTTTGGTATGGTTATACCCAGCATTATGTTTATTATTCTGTCCTGTATGCCATTAGTTTGTCTGCGATGCAACTTTTATACACCGCGCTACTTCTTCCTGAGAAAATGCCATTTGATGTTGATAAAAGCGTTGAAAACAAATATGAAATGGGAAAATAGTAGTTGAGTGAAAGTTGTATGAATTCAGACTTACAAATAGAGAGAGAAAAACGCGACTAGTTTATATGTATGGAATAGCTAAGCGCCACTAATAACGAGTTTATAACAAAAAAGAGAACAAGTCCATTTCATTTCTCTCTCATTCTTCTCCCACACTTCTTGCTAAACAAATACAATAATCATATCTACGCAGCTATATTTCTCATTTTATTTTCGTTTATGTAATAGTGGATTTTATTTTTCCGCTGTTGCTTGTTCATATAATGATAGGAACGGTTGTGTGGTAGGATGTAGTAGTTGTGTAGTAGCAAGTATTATTTGTCGGCTCCTCAGTGCTTGCGCTTGTTAGTGCAATGCAGTAAAATGCGGGAACGGCGCTGTGAGCAGACGCAAGCAAGAAGAGCGACAAATAACTTAATATACATATAAAGAAACATAGATGGTCTCAGAATACATGAATATATCAAATCTTATTAAATATATACTGCTAGTACACATTCTGAGAGTTTAGATGTGTGCACTCAGACGCCGAACCAAGACCAGAGACCAAATTTGGAAAAGAAATGTAGCTCCTTATAGCGGTTGTATTCATTATGAAACTGAGGATGATCAGTCAGTGTGCATAGAAAAGGGAGGAAGATGAAAAAGGGCACGTTTACTACATGTAGCTAACACCAGCACTGCATAGATGACAGTATTACTATCTCAGATCACAAATTAGGAAGTTAAGTAGTTTGCGTTAGCTTGGCTACCAACGCCATCTAGACGTGATCGAGGTAAAAACATTTGTATATATTTGTATAAAAACAGGAGCAAAGTTGTCCATATGAGAGCAAGTGAAAGCGCCAGACGCTGTTCGTGCTTTCACTCTCTAGTTTATACGGCTACACCGACTATAATGGGCGACAGAGAGAAAGCAAATAATGGAATGCTTTAAAGGAAACCCTACTATTGTACTGGGTTATAAGCTATACAGCCCTATTGTTGTATTTGCCAGCGGTATGGTGTTGATAATGCTGATGTTGATGCAGTAACGATATGTTAGGCAAAGTGGGACTCTAACACTACAACAAGGACTAGCTAACAAAGTGAAGAAGGGGCAAGTACTGCAGAGGAAATAAAATGGAGAAATCAGTAAAAAACCCGCTGCGGATCCTCGCTCCGATCTGCTATCAAAACGTGTACCCTCGAAAGGAGCGAGTTGGGTTTCATGTAGTGTGTAGCCAGCAAAAAAAAGTGCGCTTGATCATTGGCTCTGACTAGCGAATGTGGGAATGTTGTCTTTTGCGATGGAGTTATGTGGTTCAAGAAAGAGGAAACATATTGTATGTTTGGAAGGCTACCGGAGAAAAATGTGGGAAGGCATGAAACAATTTCTTCGACATAACCTTGTATGGTATTCCACGGTTAGCATGGTGAAACGCAGCTTGGTAGAAAGCATTTTTGATGCTAGTGGCCTCTATTTCACAGGACTGAAATTAGGTCGAAAGCAATTTTCACTTAAATTGGATAAAACGCTTTTGGCAAATTTGTTTTATCCGAAAAGTAATGCAGTAGGTGTCGCATTCATTGCCCTGCAGATTTAAAGAGTGTGTGTCGGTTGTACCTCTTTAGTGAGTGGAAAAAGTCACAAAAACACGGGAAACCGACATTATTCGTGCATTACATTCCCTGCCATTCCAAAAACAGCCATTTCAGCGTTTATAACCCTTAGACTAGTCAAAGAGCCACAACCAAATCAAACACAAGCCTTTACAAAAATTCTTGGTGATATTTAATAATAATAAAAATCTTCCTTTCGCAACCGTAATCATAACTTGATTTCTCTCGCAAAGAATCGTTTCGTGAATTGTGAGAAATACGTCAGTTACAGTTTTCCCTTTCACTGGTGAGAGGATGTATATTTGATGAATATGCAAGCTTAACAGAAATCCTTGTCATTAACCAGACCATGTTGAAGTCGGTGTAGACAACTGAATTACAACAAGGAGGGTGGTGAAATACCGAGCCAACTAAACCCATCCAACTCCTCAAGGAGAGTAGAAAACTTCATCTAGAGTCACTTTGAAACCAACAAACTTTTTTTTTGGAATCTATCCTACCAGAAATATTGGTGCTAAAACTAACATTAGTTTGAAAACTTGCTTTCATTTCATACTGTGAAACTTTTTTAAAAGCTTTCTAAACACAGGTAAACCAGAATTCTCCACTGAAATGTCTGACGATAAATAGCTGTTCCTGGCTTTGTTGAGTGTTCTTTTGAGAAACAACAAAAGATTCAGCTTGACAGACAACTGAAGTAAAGATACTTTATGAAAAAAATGTATGCGTATAAAAGTTTTTTTTTATAGTCAATAAGGCAACATTACATCATCATTTAAGCGGCTTGCGAAATATATCATCATCCCAAACCCATCATCAACCCATCAACCGTGTCGTTCATTATGATTTCCTGCCAAGTATGTCATTTCTTTTCGCGAGTTAAAGAAGAAAATAGCTTTTTGGAAGCTGAGGTAGTGAAAGGGCGCTCTTTAAAATGTATGATACCCTATTTTTTTAAGAAATACTTTTTGATGCTGCCAACCATGAACTTCCTACTTCCTAATTACTTTTTCATTTCTATTAGTGCAATGCCTATGACATTTTACACTTGGTGGGAAACTTGAGTCGTATTTTTTTTTCATCGCAAAAACTTTATGCTGCAAGTGAAGAATAATATTGAAATTGACATGCATAAAGCTATACACATTGAATAGGAAGTAAGCAAATCATATACTTTTTTTTCGTATGTTCTTTTCAAGCCGTTTGAAACTTGTAAGCTGAAACGCTTGTAAGAATAAGGCAAGAAAATTTATTAACGTGGAAAATATATAGCGATTTGCTACATGAGAAGCATTAAAATAGATTTAGCGCTTAAAAGATGCGGAAAAATATTGATATTGGAGTTTTCGAAAGAAACACGGGCTTAAGAAATGGAGAAGTGGTGGAAATTAAAACCAGCAAACTTTGCGACATACAGAAAAAGAAATATTATTGGTCATTTGTAAGAAAGTATACCTTGATGTTTCTCCTTTCCTTCAAGCGAGCAAGTAAGTTTGTAAGGGGAAAAAGAGAAAAGAGACGACCATGATAATAATCATTATGATTGTGAGCGAAGAGTCAGTTGAAGCACAACTTTAGCGTCGATTAGTTCGCTCATTTTTTTGAATGACACGTGTCGTGATGGAAAAATGAGAAATCGAAAATCAAATAAAACGACTACTTAACTAATCTTACCAATACCAACCAGACTAGTAACTAATTTTACGAACAGGAGTCTGTAAAATACTGAGAAATATTTAGGCACAAGAGATTAATAAAAATTAGCTTGAGGGAAGGAATAGTTTAGGAAATCTATATTCAAGGCAGTTTGGGGTGTAAAGGATGTTAATCTTGGTTCATCCACAGTCATATTGAAATCAGTACGGAGTCCGACTGAATTTTCAAATAAAAAGACTAGTCTACCAACGTGAAGGTTAGTGTCTCATTTTTCCTTTCAGAGAACTTGTGTCTTTGTAAAGTAAATATTTTTTGGGTCATCGCCGTGTCCTTTGTACAATCGTCTGATTATAAGTGACTTGTACTGTGATTATAATTTACCTGTGTCGAATGGGACATTTTACCTGTTCCTCTTGTTACTTGATGCGGTGCACTGTGAAGATAACATAGTTTTTTTTTATCCTGTCGGATTCTACTAAAAGTTTCCGTGATAATCACCGAGCAATCGGTGTATACAAACATACGGTTTAAATGCAGGATTTGGTGTTCTTGGACATACAATATAGAAAGTGTGACAAGTATTACTGTTTTCATTGGGCTTATCAGTATTAAGGGTTTCAAAACCTGGATATCTTGCATTTTGTCAGTTTAATTGCATGCTGTACATGCAAAATCTTATTAACCATAGCATTCCTATTGGTTTTCTTATTATGGCATGCGAGTTGAAGATGTTTGATCGGATGTCAATTGTAAGGTGATGAGCAAAGAGTCGTGCAGGNAAACCTGGATATCTTGCATTTTGTCAGTTTAATTGCATGCTGTACATGCAAAATCTTATTAACCATAGCATTCCTATTGGTTTTCTTATTATGGCATGCGAGTTGAAGATGTTTGATCGGATGTCAATTGTAAGGTGATGAGCAAAGAGTCGTGCAGGTATGTAAATATGTACATATATACGGAATGTATATATTTCGTACAAATGTGATTTTCTTTTCGTTGATCATGCAGATAAGTGCGAATAGGTTGCATAGCTCCCCACAAGGAATTTGTATACATGGGACAGTTCAGATTTGAAAAGGTTAAGCGGATTTTGTCATAACATACATATGTCACAACATAACCACTCCTTGACGGTTACTGGTTATGAAATATGGTTCACAAGAAAAAAACGATGAAGGTATTAGTAACAAAAAGGAATAATGATAACAGAAAGATGATAGCATAAAAAAGGAAAATAGAGAGATTATAACAGTAGTACAATGATAACTCACAAAGAGTCGAAAGTCTTCTCATGCTGTTGAAATTGCTGGTGCTGAAGAAGGATGAAAGCTCTGACCATAAATTTTTGGATTGCGGCAAAGGCCAAAGGGATCATCTCCCATTCCGTAAATACCTGCCACTGCTGCCATTATACTCACGTTTTCCTCTTTTATTATACTTATTTCGGGTACGTTTATCCTTCAAGTCCTATCTTTCCACTACTTCCTATTTGTACACGTATTAACCTCCTAGTTCATTCCACAACTTAACATGAGATGCTTGTGGATAGCGTTTGTTCACATTGGGAGACTAGGTATCCCAAGAAATCCTGTTTGTAATAATCGGTATGATACAGGTGTCAGGTTTACAAGCTAATTTTCTCTTTTCCAAAGCTGTGGAATATTCCAAAGTTTATGGTCGAGTAGAGAAGAGTAGATGAAGGAGATTTTTGGTTGTCTATGTTTACAAAATATTTTTAATATTTCGAGTCAGTCTTTTAGCGGAAGGATAAGAGAGCGTTTTTTTTAATCCACAGTGTTATTATTCCCATTACCACCAGCATC
Organism: Salina celebensis; assembly: GCA_036561885.1. Lineage (NCBI taxonomy): Eukaryota > Metazoa > Arthropoda > Collembola > Entomobryomorpha > Paronellidae > Salina > Salina celebensis. The sequence continues at coordinate 10,730 of JAAXOA010001017.1, forward strand.
CATTAATAATGCCTAAGCAAAAAAGCACAGTTGTAGATGCGGTAGGGAGTGAAAAACAGAAAGTGTGTTTGTGTCTACGACAGCATAACAGAAAACATGTCTTATTTTACGTTACAAAATTTGATAAAATTTTATTTGATATGAAAGAGGACAACAGAAGAGAAATAGGCTAAAATGATTATAACTTTGTAAAATGGCATTTATCCTTGCTACTTTATACTATTCCGGCTAGAGAGAAAGTGAAAAGGAAAAGAGAAATGAAAGAGTAAAAGCCACAATCCCTCCTTTTCTACAAAATAACTGACACACCAGCACACAGGCACATCATAGAAAGGCATTATCATCTTTTTCCCCTCTGAGGTTTTCTCATCTTATAGACAAGGAAAAAAACCTGCCGTGCTCTTTCTCTTCTGTACTACATTCTTACTGGAAGATGTCGGTCAGACACGTAAACCTTCTTGTAGAACATTTTCTCGCCGGGATGGATTTTAGAGAGTGAAAGCCTATTAATATGATTACCGCCACAACGAAAGAAAACATCAAGTATATGCTATATTATATACCATGTAAGCGATAAATTCTGCAAACACACTTTTCTTTTTACTTTCTCTCTCTATCTTGCTTTTGCAACAACTTATTACGTTGTTTCTTTCTTCATTTATATTACAAAGGCTTGTGATTCACACAGTATGGTTCCTTTTTTCGACGAATGAGGAGTAGTACTCTGTCATTCATATAAAATATTATGGAAAATGCAATAAAAAGAACAAAGACTGTTTTCCTACAACTGTGAAGTGTCAAGAAAAAAAAGTGTAACATTCAGAAGTGTGAGCTTGTCACAATTTTCTATATTTCAGACATACAATGCATATTTGACGTAATTTTTACACTTCCCTTTTTCTCTTCTTTACAATAAAATTGTTAACGCGCTGATACACGCAGACAAATGGTATATGTAGAACAAAAAAAATTAGCATGTAATCAGTACGCTCTCTTATCTCGCCGCTTTTTTTCTCTCCATCACGCCATATCATTTTTCCGGGTCATATGAAAATATGAATTTAAATTTAGAGTGAATCGTGATTGAATATGTATTATATTGCTTGCTTCCTTGTCTCTATTTTCACTTCACGAAACTTTATTAAAGTACATTACTCTATGTCTCCATTGAGTTAGTCCAACAGTTCACATCTATTCATCATTTACAATATCGCAGCCATGACCACAGGTGGGGCAAGTCGTTGTGGTCGAAGCTTTGCCAACATGTAAATCTAACGGCAAAGGTTGCCAACTTCCTTAGGTCGTAGTCTCTACATAATATTCAACACTACCTCTACTGGAAAAGTTTATACTTATTGATCACACATTAGGCTGTGCTCAAACTGATACTTTTGGTTCCTTTATATGAATCACAACGTTTTAATACGTAATAACTGAACTTGAGGAGTAACTACAGACATGGCAACTAAGCGAGCACGTGTCTGTGTATCCCACAAACTGCGTATCCCTCTGAAAATAACTTCGTGTACAAGTCATAATATCTACTTTATATGTACAAATGCACTGAATGATTGGTGCATTATCACTAGTGTGGCTATTGTTTTTACTTTCAGGTTTTTAAGAGATAGTTCGAGCATTAAAGAGGATTTGGAATAGCTGATTATTAACATAATGATGGAAGCGATGGGAGGAAGAAAATTTTCTTGTGTCGATGCTGGTAATGGTGGTGTTGAGGAAGCTACAACTACAAAGTCTATTTTGCTGTTGTACTTGGAAGCTGGTGGTGGTGGTGGATGGGCTGAACTTCTGCTGCTGGATATGTGCCAGAAAGAAGAGAAAAATTAGAAGAAGGAGAACAAAGTTTCTTCCTTCCCTTTTCTTCATCATCCTCGTCAGCAGCGTTCCGTTTCTTCTTCGTCCTTTTGAATTAAGGACAAATTTTCAAACAAGACCAACAACCAGACTTACTTATTCATGCAAGATGTGTCTGGCAGAAGAAGTACAGGAGAAGAATAGAAGAAACAGTATAGGCCAACGAGAGAAAAAAAACCTCTAGTTTGACTTGTTACTCATAAACTCGCGCTGAAAGCAACAAGAGTCAAACGACAGCCGACGAGAGAGTGAAGTGTGTGCGTTTCTATGTATTATAGTTTTGCTAATGGGTTCTTCATACAAAACTGTTGTTGAAGGAATAACAAGAATGCATTTTGAGCGGTTCTAAAAAAGATTCTTGTATGAAAAGTGGATTCCATTCGTTAGTCTAATTTTTATAACTTCCATTCTTCACGTTTAAAAAAACACACTAGTTGTCTTGTTGTGGCCAAGTAGGATCAAGAAAGTGATCTCGCCAATAAAGAGTCAAGAGGCTAAAACCTTTTGTCCCGGTTTGGTGTCGTCATGCATAAACTCTCCAAGCTGGCTTTGTACAGTGTCTATCACACACACACACTCACCACAAATTATGTGCACACGCGGAAGGGAGACAGTTACTAATTATTATTTTCACACGAATCACACACTCGTCACGCGTATTGTTTTAGTTTTGACTAATAGGGCGGGCTTGACCCTTTCAATATGCTCTCATTACTTTAGCTGAAACAACGTCTTCAACTCGACAATGATTTGGCTATTAAGAGTGAAAGGAGCCCAATGTTATATAAAAATTAAGAATGCATTTTTCTATAACAAAAAATCATCACGCCGCACGATCCCTCATTATACAAGCCACGTTGTATAATCATTGCTTTCATGACGGCGAACTACACAAAAAATCCTTGTTTTCATTGTCTTTTTGTATTAGCTTTATTACTCAGTTTCTTGGGAGCCATCCAAAAGTGAGACAAAAAAATCCGATAATGTTCTCTGTCAGTGTATTTATTATTATTTACCTCTTATTTCTACATGAACCGCCGCCGCGTACTTGGGAAATTAGCATTAGACAGTGGTAGTGTCTCGAGTTTCGAACGACGACGATGAAAATAAAATGATAAGTAATTTCCTTGTAGCTTTTGCCGGCTTTGTATTTGTTATTGGAGTTATTACGACAACAACGTCAACTGGATGAGGTGACGTACTCAAAGTGACACTGGTATTTGTGTCATTTCATGCTTATAACTTGTCTAGGTGAAATTGCACATAGCCCACTGACGATAAAATGAAGAATCAAATGCGGCGAGCCAAAAAACCAGACTTCGTAAAAGAAGACGATTGCATAACCCAAACGCACTTTGAATCACTGGCCTTCGTAAACACACACTGCCAAATATTGTCCTTATAGGTCACCCAGTAATTAGCAAACTTGGGAAGTTTAGGTTTACTGTATCTGCAAATTCCTTCATTTTTCGGCAAAATCAATAAAAATGTCTTGGGGTCCAAATATTCAATGAAAGGAAAACTGATCTTGTCGAGTCCACAAATGAGAAGGCAACAAGTGGAACAATTCTAGTGTAGTTCTAACAACCTATAAGTTCCACCACACTTGTTTACACTTAGTTTTTTTCACGCCGGTATTCCTTTCATCTGGCTGGAATAGCAATTGATTAGAGAGTTAACTACCAAGAAACAAAGCACACACCACGAGGCAAGGAAGCTCTTGTCGGTTCAATCGGAAAGGTGAAATGTAGAAAGGCAAGCAACACATGCTACCAGGATCGCCATTTCGCCGTCGTCATTACCACAACAACAGCAGCAACTGACTGGTCGTAGGGGTTTGCAAAAAATAATATAATAGCATCCTGTGTGGATGTTCTGGTCGTATACTTGTTTGTGAAGAATTCACTCAACAGGCTCAACGAAATTAAATACGGTATGCCGACTGCCGAGAGCATCAACCAGCTTTGTCGACAACAACAGCAGACCCACACAATGCGCAAATGAGATGGGATAACAAGGAGAAAAGTATTTTGCTAAAAACGAATATGCATTTTATGTGTACTCTGTAATTCCACACTCATGTTTCTCCATCATATTTCACTCTTTATAGGAAAAATGATGCAATGATGATATGATTCTGCTATTTGTGAATTTTTCAGAGTGCGCACTCTCTTTGATGTGGGAGAAATTTTAAATAAATGAGTAAATGTAATTGAGAAAGTTCCGCAAAAGATACACTCGTAAAACTGTTATACTTTTCTCCTATGATTTTGTTTCAAACTTGTAACAATCTTCTCTTAGTTGGATTACTTGGGTGTCAACTGTCTTTCAAATGGAAAACGTCCTCGTAGAACGACCAACTTATGGGAACTTACACTTTTTTGTTAAATTTATTTCGCTTTGACAAGTTTACCACAACTTGGCGAATTGAGCTAGGCTCTGGCAATTGTTATGCGACGCGTACATGGTCATCATCATCGTTACTGCTCGTTTCGTGCATTGCTTACTGCTTTGAATGGATATTTTTGTCTTAGAAAAGTGCTTTTGAAAATGATAGTTTAGATTCAGGTGTTAACTTCTAGCTCGTTTGTCAAGGCTCTGGGTATTTCACCGTTGAGGCTTTCCACTTACGCATGCCAATACGAGTACAGGAAAACGAACACGTTTCCGATACTATCGGGTTTCAGTTGAACCACTCAAGAAATTACCACATTCAGATGGACTACTAGAGATGCTTCACACTTTGTCTTAGTAACAGTGATACGACAAATATGAAACTTAAAGGGGATTAGAACTGTAGCAGTAGCTCCCTCAGTGACAAATGCGTTAGACGAATTTGCCAACCACCCCATGGCCTTGGAAATGATATCTGGCTACATATTACATTATATAAAAAAATATATAACTCCAAACGAATCTTTTAAAAAACTATTTTTGTTTTATCATAGCTAAAATTTATTACACACATGATAGGAGTCTTTATGTAGCCTCTGTAGAAATGTATTTTGTGCACCTAACAAAGATTTTAAAAAGTTACAAACTCTTGCAATCACTAATGAATCTGCTCACAGATATACAGCAGTAAGATTTAAAAGGAGTGAAAATTATGGAGGATTTTCGACTATGTTGTAAGAGAAAATGCAGTCATTGATTCTTGATATTACAGTAGAACATGGAAGTCTATAAACAAGACCATGATGAAGGTTTCACGAATCTCGCTCCATCATCATCATGATTCAGTTTCGTTTATCAATCCATCAGAATGGGACGCCTCTCTTCTGGGTAATTTATCATTCCGTTTTCTTTTTATATTTATAAGAATCTGGAGAGGAGTCGTAACAAGGCTACTATTCGATTTTGCTACTGCTGACTGCTTTCCGAAGCTAGCTCCAGGCCAATGCTTGTATAATGAGATCTTAAAGCAGTACACTTGTAGTGTATCGGAATGAAAATCAAGTTTAACTGAGCGAAGCAACTAGAGACAAAGTACGTCATTGCTGGTAACGGCTAGTGAAATTTATACTAACGAACAAAAATTATTTACGTAAACGGTGTTTGAGCATTTTCTATGTCTCCCAATTTTTAAGAAAGGCTTGAAGTATTTCTTTGAAGAAGGAAAAAGTCACACGTTTTATTGACGAAAGCCAGTGAAAGCAATTGCTGGCATTAAGCTTTGAATTTCCTACCAATATATAGTAGAGCTATCTGCTGTCAAAGGCAGCAGGAAGTGATGTATTCCAAGCTGTTAGAAGTTTTCTTGAAAGGCGATATCTGTCTTGCTCTCTTTAGATTTTCTATTGTCAAAGAGAAACGGAAGAGAGTCATATTTCGGAGAACTTTATTAAGGTTCAAACAATAGAAAAAAAAGTAAATACAACGAAGCTGATGGATGTAACCATCAACTTTATCCTCGCTATCTAAAGCCCTCTTGAATTATATTAGTGTTTACTTCCGATGTTCTTTTTTTGCAACAAAGGAGATTCGTTGGATCCTTAAGAAATCCTATGAAGCAATTCTGTACGGACCATGTGAGGCGAAATCAAACCAGACACAAGTAGGAAACGCAGATTACCCTGAGCTACAGTGCTAGAATTACAATCATTTAGACCTGACATGTCGCAAGACACAATTACGAAACGGGCAGTAATGATGAACACTGTGATAACGAGAGTGAAAACAACACAATCACACGCACACGCACAAGATAGACGACTTTCTCCAAAAAACACGCTAGTTCTTGTAATGGGTAAAAATACACAACTTGAGTAGTACATTTATTCTGTCCATGAAAAAAGACGACGACCTGGTTTTGGTGTGGTGCGTCGCGTGCGAATACGTATAGCCATGTGGAGGGAAATAGGGAAAATATGAACAAGTATGAAGCATTCATGTATGTTGCATCTTTTCGCTTTTTGGGCGGCAGCGCAAGACAAAAAAATGTAGTCATGTGTGTACAAACGAACGAAACGGTTTTAGAACCAGAAGAAAAAAAGGAAACAGAAATAGTAACTGTGTTATGCTAGTATTTGGGCAAGATAGAAACCGGGCCCACTTTTGTAGAGCTGATGTTGCCAGTGGTGCTATAGCAGTGCCAGCCATACAACTACAACATTTCCTTCTCCCAAGTATTAAAATGGTAAAAGTACATAGAACAAATTGTAGTCGAGTTGTTTGAAAAAGAACACTGAAACTGAACGTAATAATATGGATGCTAGAGCTGCATGGTTCTAGCAGGCAGGCGATTTGGATGGTTAAGTTTGCGAACGACGTTATCACATAATGCCGAATATTAAATTTTTCATAGTAGAAATAGCAATGATTCGAAGTGCCATTAGAACGAAACGACGTATGAACACCGTGAAGAGATTTATAGTAGACCATAAGCTCGTAGATAATCAAACCTTGTGTTCAACTTAGATGTTTTTAGCTTAGTTACTCATGCCTTGCTTGAACTAGATGAAAACTTGAAGGGTTACTAGGAAAACAAAGCAACTTTCTCCGCTCTCAGCTTCAGTTTTATTTCAAAATTTTCTGGAGCAATATTTGCTCGGGTGAAAGGGCGAAACAAGACATTGATGAGTTTGGTTTCCATTCAAATGGGTTTGGGATGTTTTCAGATCAGATTAGATTGTTGACCTCCTAGAATAGTGTGCATGGAAGGGGAACAAGAAGAAACTTTTTATTAATGTTGTTTCCAACAACTTGCTAACGAAGATGCGAACATTGACAGTGTCTTTGACTACGCTTCCCTATTTGATGTGAAAATATTTCACTAGTACAAACCCATTTTGCTCGGAATTTTAACTCGTGCCGGACAATTCTGTTTGCTGCAAAGACCCCCC
>JAAXOA010001018.1:0-17943 GCA_036561885.1 Salina celebensis
ACAGACGGACAGACGGACGGACGGACGGACGGACGGACGGACAGACAGACAGACGCAGCCAGCGATCTCATTACTAGCTGAACAAAGTTCAGCTTCGTAAAAGTTCAGCTTCGTAATAATTGCTGCAAACGGTGTAGTTTGGAGTTATTATAATGAGTTAGTCAATGAAAACTTTACGCAAGTATTAATTCGTTTACTTAGTCCAGTTTAAATTACAGAGAAAAGTTATCCAGTGGCTGGGATGACTCATTACAATATTTATGGAAATACTTGCCCAACGATCGTAGTTAAATGTGCATAAAATATTGGTAACTTTTTAACTTGACACGTAAATTCATGTCAACAGTGGACAGACTGTATGTATCGTTTACATGCGTCAGTGAAAAGTTGATTGTACATCTGACTATCAATTTTTCATATCGACAACAGCGATGAAGTTGTTATGCCTGAACAGAGTTCCGTTTTAAACTCGCTAGCCAATTCAAATAACACGATGACTCATTGGTGTTTTAATGACAGTTGCGAAATTCATGTAATAATGTGAGCATTTCTCAACGGTCGTATGCTTCTCGTTCAGTATTGCGCTTGCTTTAATTAGCGATCCGACCAGCGAAAATTATTCAAATCATGCAATTTTGCAACACGGACTTTACTCTTGAGATCTGCGTCTTGAAGAATTTAAGTAGCATAAACCATCGACTCTATTGCATTCATTATCGGTGTGCATTTTTTTGGCATCATTTTCTACTCTTATGTGTACATTTGAAAATTTTGTTGACAGTTAGATCACCGCTGTGCTCACAAACACTGGCCGTAAGTGTTCCGTTGAACGCGAAATAATATAGGTGTTTATGAAGTCATCACTATCCAATCTGCTGAGTCAACCACTGAAGCGTGCAGTAGAAATATTTATGATGGGGTCATTATCGATAGCGATAAACAGCTTAGTTAGTGTAAATTGACGAAAATATGCTGCAAGCCAAAGACTCATAGTCCATAAGGAAAATGTTTCGACAAAATGCATGTTTCAAGGTGGGCACTGCTCTTAAAACAACCTTTAAAGAAAAGCATATAAAAGAAAATCTACGTATCCGGGCTAACAATATTTTACCATGAACTGCAAGCGTTCCAAGATAAAAAAAACTCCCCAAAGTCAATACTTTATACGACGATGACTCACGCTCCAGTTTTTTTTTGTGCTGCTGATAACCTCTCTCACTTTGTCAGCTTCAGTGTCCCCAATCATAACTCATTTCTCAGATTTCGGAAAGAGAATAGCAGTTATTGAATAACGTGAAGATGAAACGCAAACTTGATTTTGACATAAAAGCGTTATTAGCTTTGAGTTTTATGGAAAAAGCTCATAGTTTACGAGTCCTTATAAATTTTATGTTCATTCTCCTAGTAAATGGAAAGCAGTAAAAAAAATGTTTCGTTGTTCTTGTTTGCGTTTCTTGTAAAAAAGAAGAAGATAAACTTTCATGTAGTTATAGGTTGTAGTTATCTTATGTAGACATGTGTAACGAGACGCGAATAGTAATCTACTTCTCAAAAAGACCTTGACATTTTTCGTAATTCCTCAACCATGTAATTTATGGCTACTCTAGTTATCTTTCGGAGTAAACGAACGGGAAATCGGCAAGATGAAATAGTCTATCTTGTGAATGAATTATTTCAAACAGAAAATCTTCATTCCCGTTCAAAACAAGGAAAATATCCACGTTCACGAAACCCACTCTTGTTACCAAACTTTATTTCGCAACGTATTTTATGTCACATACTGGATGCGCTCAAGCTGCTCCTCCTTTCTTGTCTGTTTGGCACATAGCCTTGGCCCAATATATTTACGTCTCTTTGAATTGCGAAAATAACCATCAAGTATTGTTACCAAACGTGGTCTTTTCTCCTATAGTGAAAAGTTGTACTTTCACGGGCAGGTCACTCGACAGGGAGCAAAACTCCGTGATATTTTACTCTAATTAATTTGCACAGCTTTTACAAAGTTTGCCTTTAATTTCACAAATGATGTCAGTATGAAGCGTTAACTAATGGATATTTTCACATGATAATTTTAGCTTCAAACATTTTCTCTTTGTTTGCATTTTGAAAAACCCTGTATGGTAATTTTGCACGCTTCCGAGTTAATACAAGCGTAATGTTTCGACTGACCCAAATTTTGTGACCTATAAGACGTGAAAGTGTCATTTCCAGAATACTCCTTGTCGGCCCGTGTATAAAAAGGCAAAAACCAGATTTTGTCCATGCTCTTTCCTGCTTCCGCGTTGAACTTGAGCCGCACCGCGCTCATCTTTTTTAATCAAAGAGCGATCATAAATTTTACACATGCAAATATGTTTTCAGGGTCTTGTGTATTTTGTTTAAGACAAGCGCAATGCAGAGAATGTTTCTCGTGACGCAACTTTTTTTTCATGGACATTAAACTCATAGATTGGTTAATATTCCCATATTTTGCCGGACTTGAGATCATTAATATTCTTTTGACTGTCCTCGTCAACCTATTAGTGTCATGTTGAAAACGACATTTTTTTTGCAAGTGTCGATTTCATGAGTACTTTGTCCTGATTGAATGGCTCCGCTACAATTTTAAACACTCTGTTGATTTGGCGAGTGCATAAATGTCGCCAATTTTGTAAAATTCACATCATACTAGCCATAGTTGCCCTTAACGTGCGTACATTTTTTTATGGCAGTTTTGCGTGTGCCATTTTGACCAGCTTGCTGGCTGTCCGTGAATCATCGATAACAATAAAAGATGCACTCTTCTTTTACTAACTATTCTCAATAGGGTGTCAGTAGTAATGGCAATCAGTGAGGGCGATGATGAGGCTGTGTGCAATGATGCGACAACCTTGGTATGCTTTTGTAGGGAAAATGATAATGCTAACTTAGTGATGATGTCGTATTGCCTTTCATGGAAGTTCATAAAACACATTAACATTGTACATGTCAGTATCAGTCTTTTTCACATGGGAATGTGATATATATGACCATGACGAGAAAAAAATGTTTTGTCTAAAGAAGACTCATATTTTTTATATAAAGCTCAAGATGTGTGCTCCACAGCAAGTGCAACATTGTGAGACAAATTATCGGCAAGATAGGGTTGGTTTTGTGAGAAGAATACAAGAACTCATAAAGACTCACTACGGAATATGAGTACTAGTCTGGTAGTTGGTAATTTATGAACTCACTAATGCGACGGTACTTTATCACCGTTGTTGCTCTCATCCATATCGGGAGAAACATGCGGAATTTCCTCCTCTTCTAGTGCACTATCAATAAAGGTGATAAAATTTGATACTATCGCGTTCCTTACTCGTGCCATGCGTCTTTCTGTAATATTCCATAAGTTTTGTAAGGGTAAAAATTATGTACAAAAAAATTGTAAGTTTTTGTTCAAAGAGGCTCCATTCAGTCATGCATCACGATCTGACACAATTACGCTTGCTCCAAATGACGAAAAATAAAAATGAACGCATGTCCAACGTGTTAATAAATCTGATAGTTTTTTTACGAGGTTTCGCCAACCCGACCGCCCAATCGGCTTAGACTGTTTATAACAAGTCGTCATGTTTGTAAATATTGTTTATGCCGAAAACAATGGGCTCTTGTGACAGGAATAGGTTTCAAGTAATTTTGTGGTTATCGAAATAATGATGAGAGCATTTAGGGATCGTCTTTTTCACAGTATTCGCCACATGAGGTTTTGAGTTGCAGAGAATACATTTTATGAGTTATTATTATGGCGAAAAAATGATGCCTAATGTTATTATGAGGATGTGTTTACACCAAAACGAAAAACAAGTGACTACTAACAATAATATACATTATTTTGTCTGAACTCTCTTTGTTTGAAGTGGCATAAAACACGAGGAAAGTTGAGCTACTCCAGGATATATTGTCTAATATAATTAGGTATGTCATATGATATGTACATAGTAATGCCATATACTGTTAATTGGAACATTTACAAAAACGGACGACATTTATGCTCCCGCAGGCATTTCCTTGTTGCCCATTACTTACTTAATGAGTTCATCACCATTGTGGAAAATAATTTGCTTCCAGTTGTGTATATCTCGCGTACGCATGAAATGTTTCTTTCAAAGCTGAGTTTACCACGAAAAAGCTGCTTTCTCTGGTGATGATTGAATCGGAAGCTTATAATTTTTATGCATGTGCCTTCCCTTGAGCATTTATGAATTGCGGTCAAAATACACCAATTACTCGGTAATTGCTATTTTCATGTGGTACTTAGTGAGTGAAAGAAAGTAATGCCTGTGAATTCATAAGAAGAGAAAGTGAATAGCCTATTTGGACTCCAATAGACATTCTTATGTTCTGCACAGTAGTCATTCTCTATTATTACAACTTCGTCAGTCATTTTCTATAAAATTCATTAGATACGAATTGACAAAAAAAAACTCAAGTAATTTCCATCATAATTGAGAAATAAACGATTTTTTTGTCTGGACTTTCTTGGACTATAAGATGCTTTTGCATCTGAACTGCGTTCTCATTTTGTGCAAACTTGCGTTTCTCAGCTTCTTTAAGTTGTTACTACTGTTTCACTTTTGATTTGGAATTCCAACATGAAGATGTTATTTCCCATGTTCAGTTAAGCCTACTTGATAACCGACGCAGACACACTTTGACATTAATATCCATTACTTTTTTGAGAGAACGAGCATTCGCTTTTGGTTGTGGGAGGGATTTTCTGTTTTCTCTGTTAATGTAAAAATGTGATGCTTGTCAAAAATCGTTTGGATTATTGAGTTTGATAAACTACCCACATTCATCTAAATTAAGCTCACATGAAACTACATATATTCCTTATAATATTTTACTTTAATTTTTGCGTAGATTGTAAAAGAGAAAGTCATATGTTTATATGGCTTGAAAGCTCTCTGGAAGAGAACCAGTTTTCAAGAGTTTTAAACAGGAAAGAAAAAAAAAGAATTGATCCAAACCATTCTTGGTTTTATCTCTAGTGAAACAAACTAATGAGGGAAAGTCTAATACTTGCAAAATGCTTAATGGTTTTGTCGTGTACATTGATATCTTTATGATGACTAACAAAAAAGGAACTGTTTTCTGTCACTGGATGTCTTGTTTCTACCGAAAATTGATGTGCCAGTAATTGTCTGACTGTGACAAATCAAGTGAAAGCGGAAATCAAAAGCTTTCACTGTGTTGCCATTCTTCAACCCAAGCTCTTTTGTCGTAGCAGTTCAGTTTGTTGGCGTATGTTGTGTGTTAGTAGCTGGCATGGAAAAGTAAAGAAGGTAAAACGCGTTTCATATGAAACAAAGCTCTCGCAGAAGTAGAGAAATGGTTTGGGAATAGGACTGAACATAGAATTTACGTCTTTATCTCGCAATTTGTGGTAAATGTTACCTTCGAGTTGCTATTAAATAATAAATTGCTTCGTGGAAATTACAGGAAATAATGGATTCCGTATGGGGTTTATATTTTGCCAGAAAATGCCTCGCATTCGGGAAAATTTTAATGGCAAAACGCAGAGATGAATGTACGCGGCTTAACCACCATGAACCATTCTGGGAAAATCTAGATTAATACTATAGATTTGTCATTAGAATTGTTTCCTAATGTGGAATATGGCGTCTCTTGTGATTACAATTTTTTCGATGTATTTTTTCAGGCATATTCCCAAACAAACTTTTTGGTTACGAAACATGTCACAGTCAGATATTGTCTATCATTCCGCAAACACTAATTTCTCTGCGGCTCAGAGGTTTTTAGACATTTTCGTTGAATTATAGTTTGCACACGCACGTTTTCATGGCTCATTCCCGATGTCCAACATTTATTCCTAGCGTTTGGTTGCAACACAGTTCTGAGCGTTGAGCGTGCTGATATTGAAACATTGTACAACCTGCGAACATTTCTCGTTTTCGGAAATAGATTTTCTTAGGATTATATATTGAGGTAATGATAGCCTTCGTAAATACAAATTATTTACTTCGTTAACTGGAAAATAGACTTTCAAAGTAATGCTTACTTAGATGCTACATCAAGATTACAGAATGTTTTACTCAACCAAGCTCATGCCGCAGAAACACCTATGCTCACGCAAAACCTATAATAGCCTTCATGTGAATTGCAGCTTTTTACCTTTGTATGTAACACTTTCGCTGGTTTGGATGCTTTTAATTTGGATAATGAATTTCACTATTATAATTACAATGCAGTAAAGTAAATTGCTTGTATTTCACATATATAAGCGAAATTTGACATGAATTTGAGATGAACACAACTGCAAACGTATTACGTTTTTATAGACGATTGATCCATCGTGAACGATACAGAAGACAATTTGCCCAAGAAACTAGCTCGTTCACGAGTCATAAATCGCGTTACTTGAAAAAATGCATGCATTTTTTTCGACAAACTCATCTTCGGTTGTAAATTGTGATCGCTATAAAAATTAGTACGACATGAGTTTAGGCATCCGTTATCCGTATAGAGTCTTCCAAAATCTGAAAGTAAAGTGGCACAAGAGAAGGGACGAAACTGCATCCGAACGTAACGATTTTCATGACACTTTTAGCCTTACGATACAAACAGAAAATCACGATTTTTGTGAGCCGATAGTACTGTCAAATAGATATTTGTTAGGCAAACCATTTTCAATTTCATTCAGCAAACCTGATTTGATTAATATTTTAGCCTAACAAAGCAACATCCACGCAAATCTGCTTAACAATAGAGAGTCTCCTGCTGTCATTCCTGAAAACTGTATAAAAATTCAATGATTGAACGCTTCATTAAAACTACTAGCGCATCTCACTTTTCCTACAACCTCATATTTGTACAGTCATTCCTGTTAGTCGCAGTATTACATATTTATAGACTTCTTTTCATATTATGCATAGCTCATATATATTCACAATACAATTCCAATTCGACAAATTTAATCAGTATTGCTTCAAAATCGCATTTTTGCATCCTCTGCTTCCATCTTTCTACAATGACAATCTCGTGAAAATGGCCGAGCTGAAAAGTATCATCAGAAACGGTAATATTATGATGTAAATCACTTTTCAACACGATGCCGATGATCGTCTGCCGAGAGTTGAAAGTAATGAATTGGCATTACTATGCGCAAAACAGTCAGCAATACACTACAACTGACATCAACTCTAATTGGAGTTAAGATGAATGTATCGTCACTTAAAATATGGCATTGTTCTTATTCCTTTTCGCCCGAAAATTATAATGAATGACCACAGGGGAATCCTCAGCGGTCGACAAAAAAATGCTCTCGAAATTATATCTCGCGTATATTACATCCATCCCTGCCATAAAGATTGTTTATTAATAACCTTACAGCATTGTAAACAACAGAGTTTTTTAACAGTACATTTCCCATTTCTAATACCGACTATTTTGCCGGAGGACATTACACCAGAAATGTTCTTTCGAAGCTCTACAGATTGAAAATCCGTTTCTTCGAGTGCATAAGAAGAGACAAAAGTGCAATGTTCTGCGAGCAGAAATACATGAGCAAAAAATCTACATTGGAATCCACTCAGTAGCAGGTTGTTTTCTAATATATGTTTTTTTAGTCTAATGCAAAACAGCATAATCTCCGATGTACAATTTCATATTACATAATTTAATGCTCGCAACAAGTTTATTGACGGGATGAGCATCATCAAGAGATTGTGCTTTTTAAAAATGATAAGAAAAAAAATGGTACTCAAAAATCATACTCGGGTAAAAAAAAACTATTATTTACGAGTTATTAGGCATTCTTAAGACAAGCTTTGACGGACAGTTAGGACTAGAAAAACAAGATTGTTTTTGAGAAAACACCAAGTATTATAAACTACAGCCATAAGTTACCGCTGAACTTACATGTGTGGAATCTGTCCAAGTAGAAAAGAAAAAACATGTTGTATTGCATCCTACTCAGAAGCAGTTTTTATGTGAAATGAAGCCTTAAAGAACTTGACGGGGAAAATATTCGGACGACTTTATTCGACAAGGTGCATCTTAAGGATGAAAATTTTTGTACAAGTTTTACCTAATTCTGCAACTATTACAAAAGTAAAGATGACAGCATCACCTCGAAACAAGAGGAAATCGTCTTACTCGCTTTAAGGTATTTCGCATGGCGTTTCTCAGGAATTTGACTGCGGCTGTTGTATTTGCGGTTGTGTTTCAGTTTCACAAACTAAGAACTATTACAAGAGTGAACAGTTAAGAAAAAAATGCTTGAGAAGTTTGTGGTGCAATAATTCTTATTATACTTAAAAAACCTCATGATAACCCCAAATATATAGCAAAATTCTATAAAACTACAATGATTTAGATTTGTAATCCCAAAAAATCTAGGTTGACACTTTAGGTTTATGCGTAATATGTTAAGATATGCATAAAATCCATCAAATGTAAAATACCTTTATAATGATTTTGGAATGATTCTTATTCTTACAATGCGTGTCCCACCACCACCGGTTATGCGGTTAAGATTTGGCAATACGTAATTGAAACATTTCTGTTTGGCGCAAAACCTGGCATGTGTCAAGGTTTATAGTGTGTGAATACACAAAAGCTCATTGTTGAAACTTCCTGTATTAATATTTGCATGTTTCTTTTTTTGTCTTCTTCCAGGTTGACTTGGAGCATCAGCGGGAAGTATCGAAACACGAAGGCGCGGCGCTAGCTCAACTTTGGGGTTGCTCGTTCATCGAAACTTCAGCGAAAAACCGAACAAACGTAAACGATGTATTTGCGGAAATTGTTCGCGAAATGAAACTGCCGGCCAACGAAAAGTAAACAGTCGTATTGTTGTAATTGTTCTTCGTCTTGTTGCATACTTTGACGAGGAGGTGTGTCTCACCATATTTTTTCTTTACCTTCGCCCTCATCTCCAATCACCTCCAGACCCAAATTTATACACATATTTTAAAGAAAAAAGAATATTATTATAAAAAAGAATACTATTAAGTTTTGCGTGTAAACTATAAGAGAATAAAAAACTGGCGACGACGACAG
The DNA here is from genome assembly GCA_036561885.1 of Salina celebensis. Lineage (NCBI taxonomy): Eukaryota > Metazoa > Arthropoda > Collembola > Entomobryomorpha > Paronellidae > Salina > Salina celebensis. The sequence continues at coordinate 9,046 of JAAXOA010001018.1, forward strand.
CAATGTAGAGACCGAGACTATTATATACAATACGATTTCGAACTATGTACTGTTATATATTAAAATCTACTACTTTTCAATACCGATTCTTTGTTATAAAAAATCAATACTTGGAAAAAAAATTTACAAAAAAGCTAAACACGAAATATCCAGAAAATAAAATATCTTTGGCGATTTGAAACAATAAGCGACATAGGTACATTATAATGATGAAGAAGGATTACCTAATAAAAGATTACAACTTGGTTTTTGTAGTGTACAACGGTTTATGATGAAAAATGGTAAAAAGTATAATAATATTAATAATTTATATACAATTATAAAACATGGAAGAATGAATTTACTCTTAACCATGCATGATGATGCAGATATTATATAATATCATTTTATATCGGTTAGACTAAGAATGACTACAAAAAAGGTTAAAATTCTATGGAACATCACATTGGCAAAAGTATTGAAATTTGTTTCTTTATCAAACAACAGCGAAGATTTCTTATGAGCATTTACTTGTTAGTTTTAGTGAATTTATGTTGTAACAAAGTCTGCCAAGCAAAACCATTGATTAAAGTGTCATTTTTTTGAAGAATTAAAAATTGAAATTTGTTTCTTTATCAAACTACAGCGAAGATTTCTTATGAGCATTTACTTGTTAGTTTTAGTGAATTTATGTTGTAACAAAGTCTGCCAAGCAAAACCATTGATTAAAGTGTCATTTTTTGATGAATTAAGCAAAAGTAGCCTGCGTATTTTTTAAATATTTCATAGAATCGTGTCACACGTAAGTAGAATTTTTGTAATGTATCCACAAAATAATAAGCGACACCTCCCAAAAACTTAACAAAAAATTAATATTCAAGCTGGAACCGCACTGATTTTCTTTTTGTTGAATCTTTAGGGAAAAGTAAAACTGACAAGTGTCAGTCGTGATCGTACAATAACGCAGAGCATATTTTCTAAGGATTTTTTAATTCTGTTTTTTTGGTTCCGAAATGCACACAACGGGATTTTCCAAAAAAGGATTTGTTTCCGCTGATTAACTCGTAGCCTCGTTATTTTCTGGAATACCAAAGTCAACTCTTGGTACTGCTGGTAGTAGTGTACTGGAATATATTTTGAATGTTGATAAAAAATAAATAAAAAACCAATATTTTGTAAATTTGTAATAATATTTGTACGAAACATGTTAATACATTATATATTTGACGAAGTATTTTGGTATGGTTTTAAAAACAAGCTATGCTGTGCCACTAAACTCATAAAAAAATTTATAGGTTTCCTGCTCGCATCTAATTCTGATCTGTTGTTTTGAAGTGTTATTTAAAAACTAGCAAATTTTTGTGCTCGCATCGCATGTTTAAACAAAGAAATTGCAATGAGCTGTGCAAGTATTTGACACATTTTTTATCAGTGTTTGCACTGAATGACTGTATTACTCGCGAAATGTGTGTTTTGATGTCGTGAAATAAGCCAAAAAAAAGAGAATATTCATGGGTTTGTCGACCTATAAATATTAATAGTACCAGTTTTTGTACCGCATGGACCTTCCAAAAAACATAACTGTTCATATCAATTTCAAACCTAAAAAAATCCGAGCGGTTCTGCTCATAAAAAATGTAACCTTTTAGTAAAATTTTTGTTTTCTTTGTCTCAATGTCAGTATCATTTTGCATGCTAATTTGTTGTCAAACCAGAGGAGCTTCTCGCAGTAAATTTTTTTTGTTAAAGATATATTATAACAAAACTTGTAAGATTATAGAGATTTGGTTTTTGTCTGTTTTTTCAATGAATTTTGTGTCTTTTCGCATTTAAGATAAATCTGAAACTTTATGTAACCAGGCTGTATGGCATGGACAGAAGATCAAGATTAAAAAAATATACCTGCATTACATTTTCCGTACTTTCTTCATACATTTATTCAAAGTAATGTCACATTCACTGATTGCAGTTTAATTATACCTATGTAATCTGTTGATTTTTTATAATCAAAGAGTCCTCAAAGAGAAATACATACTGCGTTCATAAAGTTTTTGGCACGATTCGCCGATATAACGAAATCATCAATATTGAGGCTTGAAAAGACAATTGTCTAACAACTAGGATACTAGGAATCAAATGCGTTGTATTACTTTGCCCCATTAATTCAACTATTATTAATGAAAGTCGAAGGTGAAAGGTAACAAAATGCATTGCTGTCCACGTCCACGAAATTGATATTCATGCTTGATGCTGACATAAATAGAAGAAAATCACCCATTCGAACTTGTCTTTCACGTGCATAACTTCCATAATTTTCCGATCCATTTGGAACAACCAAAATAAACAAAATGTCAAATTCCTAATTTCTCATGTAAGGAACCAGATACGAGATTCAACTGTGTACTGCAACGACTGTAAACGAATTTTATTAGAAATATTGGGTACTATTTGAAATCAAAATTCCCTTATTCATTTATTTATTTATCATTTAAAACATTTTGGATTGGGATTGATTTTGATACTTCTAAATCATAAAATCTCTTACTGCCAAACAAACACGACAAAGCTACATACATGGCATTGTTTACGGGAGTCAGCTGATCAGCTGTCATGTTTCATACGGACTACTGAGACTACAGCAGACAGAATTGTTATCCTATTTTAGGAGATTCTTGGGAAGAACTTCGTGGGACAATCTCGTTAACTTTTCTCCAAGCTTGACTGAAAACTCTTCTTTCAAAGCAATGAAGAACTAACTACAGTTAAAATGGACGTGCTTGGTGCTAATAACCGGACTGTTCCCAATAGTCATCCGCTGTTAAACAACTCGGTAAGTTCTGTGATTGACAGCATGTTTGTGTATAAATGAGTTTCATTGTTGAATGACTGTTTTTCCAGGTTATCGGGACGCTCTTCGGTTATCTTGATGTGGATAATCTCAAAGAATGTCGACATGTGTGCAGTTTATGGAGCATCGAAGCGTTTCGGGTTTTACGGAAACGCACACAAGTTATTCTTGACACGGAATGTAAAATCCAAGAAATCATTCAATCTGGAGTTGCAGGCAGCTTTGGACTGTTTCCGCTGACTCTGTGTGCTTGGAATGAAAGAGTTGCTGACTTGGTGGATATAATGAAACCGGGCAGCACTCAAGTTGAAGTAGACGTTGGTTCAAAACACGCACAACGAGTATGGCAAATGCGTCTTGGACAGTTTAGTGGAACACAGGCCTGTGAGGATGCACCGCTCCAAACTTTTCTGCAGCTCCTCTTGAAGCATTCCAAAATCTTAATTGGACTGAAAATTAACCTGTACCAAACAACTGGATTCACAACTCCACCGACTATATTGGAACTCCAGTTTCCAAAATTGAAACGATTCAGCATTGTCAACAAAAACGCTTTTAAAGTTCCTGATGAGATTTTCATGACCATTTACTGCAACTCTCCGGCTCTGGAGTGCTTTGAATTAACGGGCTTGTCAATATACCCGAACCTTTTAGCCCAATCGTCTACATTCGAAAATCTCAAGGAGCTCCAGTGCGTCACTAAATCCGTAATCAATGCGATTGAAACAGTTAGCACTTTAAATGTCAACTTGCCTTCCGCTCTTTATCGACTTTGTATACCTTTCCATTTTGATATCCCCGGAGAAGACATCACCAGAGTCCTACATCAAGTTTCGAAAACCTTGGAAGTTCTTGAATTTTATACTCAAAACGAAACGCCACTATCCCCGATTGAGTTTCCAGTCATGCCAAAACTGAGGATTCTAGACAGCGGAAGTTCTCAATTTTCATTCCCTACAATAGTTACGAGCACATTTCCGCAATTATCGGAGATCCGAACAACTTTCTGGGATTGGGTTTATACCAATGAGGAAGTTCCAGATTCCCATTACTTCTGGAGGACTAGTCATCCCCACCAGGGTGTAACAAAGATTCTTATCCGATTCCCAGATTGGTCCAACACCCACATCAATTACAAGAAGCTCGAAAATTTTGAAGAGTTTTCTCAAGTGGTTTTAGGCAAGTTTCCTTCAATAACTAGTCTTTCCTTCCGTAACGTACCGCTTGTCGATGAGGTAAGACAGGGTCTAGAAAAGTTTGTCGAAGCCCATGAATTTTCGATGAAAACTCTTCGGATTACGAGCTACTTTGATGGATCCAAACGAATGATGTCTTCCGTGTGCCCTTTTGAATTGAACGCAAATTCAACAGAGTATACTCCTACTAGGGGTCGAGGTGAGGAAACCAGACTTTAAATTAAGATTTGATATTGTTACAGATAATATCTTTAATTCTTTTTCATTCTACAGTTTTGGAAGAGCTTGACTTGTGTCCTAAAGACTGGCTCAGAGTTGCAAGAAAGCACAAGATTGACTGGATGTCCATTAGGGATGAATGGATCCCTTCGCTTTTGGATTACAACCAGTTGACAACTTTAAAGCTTCTATGGGTGAGTATTTTGATTATCAGATTACAATTGATTTTAAAATTCTTATCTTTTAATATTTATGTCTTTTTCTCATACGTGTGCTTTTTTGCATGTGCAGGGCAAGGATTTGCTTTCCAAGCTGAACTTAACGAATCTAAACAATCTGCCAAATCTGGAATACTTGGAATTCATTGGAGATCGTTGCATCAACCGTTTTGAACGAGCTGCAGTACGCGCATCGCGACCGTCGCTGAAGATTAGACAACTCAAAAACTGTGACTGCAATGATGAGGAAATGTGGTACATGCATGACCCAAATAGTAACGAGATTTTCAGAAAGCTCTTCTCGTCAAAACGACCATTAACAAGGTTATTTGCAGATACCGGTTTATTCAGACGATTCTTTCATTTATACGATAACTAATGTGTGCTGGATATTCTAATAAAATTGTGCTTGATTTGAAAATACAACTTATCATTACTACTTGTAATTCTTTTTAACATCAACTACATACAATAATACAATCGACCATCTTTGTACTATCGATGATCTGTTTACTTCATAAAAACCAGCACGGATTTGAATTTCACTAGCACATTACATTACGTACATGTATAATTTAACTGAGATATTACATTATCATAAATTACAGTTACAAAAAATGTGGAAGCAAAATGTGAAACTAAATGCTGTAGGAAAGGAAGTAATGTTCAAAGTAGGAAAAATTGCGATACATATCACAACGAGCAATTCATCCTGTCTTAATTTGACCTTGCGGACTGTGATGATGAGGGACTGGAACACGAACTACAGCGGGGTTGGCGGCTGCGCCCTTCTGGTCTTGGTTCCTTAATGCAACAACTCCGCCATGAAGGGAACTTCCAAAGTAGCCATATTCTGTTTTGTACTCCTCCAGGACATCGGGTGGGTTTCTCGTACTTTTTATGATAGGTGCAGCGAGTTTCTATAAAAACCAAAAAATGCTGAATTATATAACGGGAAAGATCGCCTAAGCGTAGAACGGGACCGATTGGCTAAAACATATTTTACCAATATTTGATTTTTAATTTTCCCAGCTGAAACTTTATCCGCTTGCGTGTGACCCACACCATCCAAACAGAATTCTATTCGGTTTCCAATTTCCGCTATTTTGGGGATTATAAATGCTTTGATAACTTCGTTGCCAAGTTCTTGAAGACCAGCAATAGCGCCATAAATTGATGCCAATGGGGTCTTCTCGTTGTTGAGGGATTTGCTAAAGAGCATCGTCATTCTGGTTTGAATGTTATTCGTAGAGGTGGTGTAATTTTTGCAGACTTGGGCAATTAGCCTTGACGCAAAGTCACGCAGGGCCCAGTGGTTATCTTGCTCGGGACGAGCACAAAGCTGCTTGCTCACAATACACGTTACAATACTCGGGATAATTTCATGAAGCTGAAAGCAAATATAAACGTCATATTGTAAGTACAAAACAATGTCGTTAAAATATTCAGTCACCAGTAAAACATGTTCAACAAAGAACACTTACGTATTTCTCCAAGTAAAGGGTTTGATTATCCAAAAGACTCTTGACCATACGCATTAAGTAAATGAGCAACGCCAGGTTATAATGGACTACGTTGACTCTAACTCCTTCCGCAATGAAAGTACACAAACGAGGTAACATCTCGTAAAGGCCAGGATCGTTTGACAAGCTTTGAAGGGCTTCCTGTTGATAAAAATGTTGATAATTAGCGATAAATCAGCATTTAATAGACAAAATATAAAAGCCAAACTGTTGATCGCCACTTACAGTACGTTTGGTTTCATCTGACCCGACACAAGCTTCCGTAATTTCTTTGTAGTAGAGTTGCTGTTCCACGGAGAGTTCGTGAGTTGCCAATTGCTTGACAAAAACTTGTTCGCTGGTTTTGAACCGAAGAGGTTTTCCAACAGTCGGAGTAAAAGTTCCAACCCCCTTGCCCTTAGCCCCTTTGCTATTCTTGTTGGAAGGATCGGTGCTGTCATTCTTCTGCTGATCTTTTGACAATGGTGGTGGATTCTCTGGAATCGCTGGTTGAATTCCTTCAATTGCCAGCCAGTGAGCTCGTAAACAAGCTTCTATGGGGTACTTTTGGTATCGCTGTTCCAACAAGCTCAGAAACGTCTAGTTCCTTTTCTTCGATAAAATGAATTTCTCGACCTCCACCGCTTGCGAACCTGAATGGTAAGGCTTCAGGGCCAGCTAGTCCATACAAGGGCTTTAACAAGCAAACAATTAACATTAGGTCTTTGTTCAATAAGAAAACAAGATTTAGCATTTGACAGATAAAAAGTATACGAGCTTACCTCAATATTCCGAACTTTCAGTGCGTGATCAAAGTCTTGTGTGGTTAATTTTAATCTTCTTCCGAGTTCCATAAACTTAATGGAGTCTTGAATTATACACTTTAATCTGTAGGTCACATCTTCAGCCAAGTCTTTCGCAGCATCATCTTGCAAATTTGAGACGCCCACGGATTCTGCCATGGCTTTAACAGAATCGACATATAACATTGCAGCACATGGGGTATTTCCAGTAGCACCTCCCCCGGAGGCTCCCGAGGTTGTTCCGTTCATAGCCTCTTTATCAGCCATGTTTGAAATCACTCAACACTCGTTAAGACTCAGTGGTCACAATTATTTTTAAACTGTCAATTGTTTGCAGATTAGCTCACCACACAAACTATTTTCTATCAACTGAAAGATGCTTTCTTTGAACCATGCCCTGGATCCCTCGTGTTAAGTACAACATTAACCATTGCGTAGCATAACTAAACAAGTTGTTAATTATATTTTGTTCAGCAAATTTTTGAAGATTTGAAAAAAATTCTTACCGACTATGTAAACAATGTTGACTCGCAACTCGCAAGTGCAAAATGTAAAGTTTTATTATGAAATTTGAACTATGAAAGATTCCGGGGGTATGTAGGGTAAAGCGAGACAAATGAAGAGTGTGTATCATACACGATGCAAAATGTGAAACAAAGTTTGGGGATACAAGAGAATGTTCAGTTTAACATGCCGAAGCTAAAATTTCTATTTTCTAAGCTATGTTTCTAAGCTATTGCAATTTAAATCAATTTCATTGTTGCTGTAATTGCTACATTGAAAGAATAGAAATAGAGTTGCTATCTTGCTATTTCTATTATTGAAAGTTTCATGATACATTGTTAGAAACTATATGACTATAATATGTGCGAATTCTCTTCAAATGTCAAATATGTGAATAACGCGTAAAATCTCCATCTATACTATACCAAATTCCTATGAATCCTCCATTATTGCATAATTCCAGTAATTGTATTTTAAATTCCAATTCGATGATTTTGCGTGTAAAAGCTCTACAAAATATTTTAATCGGTAAAGATTTCAAAGTACAAGGATTTTTGTAGGTGTTGTACAATCAGTCTATACGGGAATACCCGTTTTTGCTAGAAATGAAATAGACCGATCAGATTTTACTTTCCTCGGTGAGGTACACATAACCTTTCCGGTTGAAACCACTAATTTTAATTGAACATTGATACAAACATGCAAGTTGCCAATTGGTTGACTATGTAAATATGAGTATTATTCTATCCTTAAACATACATACTTGAGAAAAAAAAATCAAAACAGTTATATCTTTGCTTTATGATTATGATACTTCACTAACCAAGCAGAGCTATTAATTTTGAGCTAATTTGTATTCCTGGCTAGTACCCACTTAGCAAATCTTTAGAACAAAATGGAACTTGAGCTATTGCAGCTACAACTCTAAACTCAGAGTTTTGCTTCAAGTCATTTTACAGTTAGCCGCAATCATCGCTCCCTAGAAAGATTACATCACTCTCCCACACACACGTGCAATTTTCAAGTTCATCTTGTGCCAAAGTATGCATTTCGAAAACAGTTTAGCTGATTAGGTACGCTAACTACAAAGCTGTTACGAGTTTTCAAAATTCCTTCGGTTTTCAACAAAAAACGCATAGGCATTTTTATACAAAAGATACATTTTCAAGTTACATTGCAACATAATCTTTCATTGTTTGCAAGGCATAATATTTTACAGTTAGGCTTCATAACTAGCAAACTTGAGATGTTACAAAGAGAACCACAAACGATGTCCTGCAAACAAAGTGCTGAAAGGTTTGATATATGACATTTTGCAAAGTAGTCGAGGCATACTGAAGTAGGCAGTCCTGGAAAACAACAGTTTCAGATTTTGTGGAGAACAAAGCCAAGAAAAAAAAAGTCGACAAGTAAAAGGACGCACTCCTCCATTATGTTACGTCTCCATTTTCCTCTTTTCTCCACAGGCCATGCCGAATAGATAGTAAAATGCAATTATTACTGAATAATTGGATGGGTAAAAAAATGGGTGTATTTCATACTCCAAAAGCACTATGGGATGTACTAAATCACTCGGCAAATACCTGCAAAACCATTTCGCTTTGAAAACTTGAATCTCTTGCCTCTGCC